>CAKAKR010039929.1:0-31199 GCA_916700685.1 Adelosebastes latens | reverse complement strand
GAACGTGTTTCTGGACCGGCGTCAAAACACTCGCTGTGCCACACGATATGTTTGTATGTCTCATAAAGAACAGTTTGCTTGATAAATCACAGATTAGTGTTGTTTCATTGTCCGGACACAGCGCTGTTTCAAATGCAGTTGGCATTTCTCAGTATTTCTTTGGCTTTCATTGCTGCAGTTTTGTATCTTTTTGTCACTGTTATTGTGAATTGTGTTTTTATTTCCTTGGATGGCAATGTGGAACTGAAAAGAATTGGGACATTAACTATCATTTCTGTGTTAATATTAACTTATCGTGAGTATTTAGGCCTGATTTTGACCAAAGGTTAACAGTTAGCACAGCAGCACTCTATTTAAAGGTTCCCTGTGGAGTTTTTCCACCTCTAGTATCACCGCTATGAAGCTGTTTTTCTATGAGTGGCTCCCCCCTTTATTTATCTTGTCAGTCCTGCCAATGGTTTCACACAATTCCTCTGATCTACAGGTGCCGGTAACACACCAAGATATACTGCAATGCAAACAGAAGAAGAAGACTGCAAGCGCGTAAACATGGATGGAAACAATGCTGGATTTAAAATATTTTTAAAAACCAACGTTGCCGATTATTTGTGAGGAAGGAAATGCATTCGACCCATTTGTTAGAGCTCAAGGATACACAAGATGTGTTTTGGTGAGTAACAATGAATGTGAACATTTCCACATGGTAGCTTTAAATCATCCACATGTGATTTTTTTGTTTGTTTTGTTTTTACAGAAAATGCAGTGGTCGAGTAAACATTTAAATGTTTTAATTTCTCTCTCTCTCTCTCTCTCTCTCTCTCTCTCTCAACCACCAGCCAGCAAAACTTGCCTTTAAATCAAAATTATTTCAAATGTATATTAAGACTAAATGTTTATGTTACTTTGAGTTAAGTGCTAAAGTCAGCATGCTAACATGCTCACAATGACAATGCTAACATGCTGATGTTTAGCAGGTATATTTATTGTGTTCACCATCTTAGTTTAGCATGCTAACATTTTTAGCACTAAACACAAAGCTCAGCTGAAGTTGATAGGAATGTCATCATTTTGCAAGTAGTTATTTAGTCATTAACCAAAGTATTTTTTAAACTTTTACCCGATGATGGCACTAGATGAAAAGTCAGGGCATCACCAAAGTTATTACAATTTATTCTGAGGAGGACATGAATCCCTCCAATAGTCGTTGTAATATTTCAGTCTGGACCAAAGAGCCGTGCCGCTAGCAAGGCTAAAAACAGGCAACTTGTTGAGCCACAACAGGTGAAATATGTGCTTTACTGCAGGCCTACGGCTTCTACAGTAAAGCACAAGTTAATAATGTAAATGTACTGCTGTAATTCTTTTTGTTCTAAATCTGCTGTCAAACCTAGAGACAAAAAACAGCAATCGTATCGAGGTCTCAGGAGCATCGAGGTCCAGAACAATCTTGTGTCTATACTGTCTTTCCAAATCTGTGATGGCTTTGAGAAGAATGAGGTTACTTGTTGGAATACAGTTTTGTCTTTTGCTTTATTGTACTTTTTGAAATACTTTTCTTTTGTGTATGTGCAGCAAACCCCTGTTGCATAGTAAGGTACATTCTGTATAATATTTACATTTACATGTTGTCAATATTTCTACATGTGTTTTGGGCCGATACAGTTTCTGTTTCATTTGTGTCTTCTCCCATGATGATAGACATCACTGGGTTAATTTTCCCTTGTAGGCCTACAACATGTGCCAGCAGGATGTTGATGAAATCAAAAATAGAAATCCAGCATATCAAAGGGAATTCTCTCTGTACATAATCTTCAAATGATCAGCATGACATTATTTGTAAATGCCATAATTCACCACAGAACAGATTCAGTATTCAGGTGGGATAAACCTTTTACATGTTGCACTACATCATTTGATACAGTTGATGTTTGATGCGCTCTGTGATGTTGAGCCAGAAGTTCGGTGAACTGAATTTTTGCATTAGTCAAAACAGTATCTTTCATCTGACAGCATGCAAAGACAGAGACTCTAAACAAATTGCATTCAAACCCACAACCCTACATCCTGCAATGCAGCTGCAGCAGCAGAACCTGGGTCTGTTGTATTGCACACCTGAAAAGACAGCTATACCATTTAGCTAATTCCCATCTGGCTCTGCTCCGCTATGGCAACAGTGGGGGTGTGCAATATGACGGAGCCCCTGCCAATGATAAAGCATTAGCATATTGAACTGAACTGATAAAACTGTCAATCACACAGCGGGTCCAGTGCCAGAATTGTGTGTATGTGTGTGAATGTGACTTTCCCTCTATTGTTCTATTTTCTTTTCATAGCCACTGTTTTTCTTATCTATATGCTTTGACAACACGCATATTTCACATGCCAATAAAGCCAGATCAAATTGGAAAAAAAGACAAAGAGAAAATCTTGAATGAAAAAATCACAACTTTATAATGTTCCTGCAGGATCTCCTGGGATTTATGCGCTCAACTGAAAATTCAGCAAATTTAAAGCGATCTTATCCTATTTAAGTTGTTATTATTTATCTCTTCTGTCATCACTATAATATTCATAATTGACTTATTGCTGTGAATAAACCTTTTAAATATACTGAGAGGATTTGTATCTGTTTATGTGGTATATATTGTGAATTATACTGTAGCTGCTGATCACAAGTTATAATAGCCTATATTAGGGCTGGGCAATACGGCCAAAATCTCGATCTAGGTAATTTCATATCTCGATAACGACACGTATCACAATATAGCATGTTTTCTGGTAATTCAATCAATAAATAGTCTATAGGAAATAATAATGAAGCCTGATTTTGTGTACCCGTGTGAATTAAATCCTTGACAAATGTAAATACAGACTATTTCATCTCTATCTCGTTTAATTAAGAACTCAAAACAGTTTCAAGTGAAATTATGGAGAAAAAATGAATAAATATTTCCAGCTATACACTGACTATGTTCACATGCATGCACACAAATACAGAGTAATCAGATTAAGACACTAGTTTGATTTATCTACACTGGGGTATTCCCATAAGCAGAATTCTTATCCATTCAGATTTTCTGAGAAATTTGAGTTAAGATAAGATAAGATAAGATATACTTTTATTGTCCCCATGGGGCAATTTTTCCTGGACTCCGTCCAACTGCAGTTACAAACACTAAATTAAAACAACATTAACAACAATAATAAACGATTCCACACAAGACAGGGAAACAGTTTCACAGAAACAGATGTTTCAACACATACACAGTCCACGTACATAATGGCACATACTATCACACACACCATGGCAGGTATTGCACCCAGGTAGGGCACTGCACCGTCTACCATCTTGCCCATATTGCACAGACAATAGCCCAGTATTACACAGATGCAACATATTGCACTGTCCCAATTTAACATATTGCACTGTCCCTATTTAACATATTGCACTGTCCCTATTTAACATATTGCACTGTCCCTATTTAACATATTGCACTGTCCCTATTTAACATATTGCACTTTTAACATATTGCACTGTCCCAATTTAACATATTGCACTGTCCCTATTTAACATATTGCACTGTCACTATTTAACATATCGCACTGTCCCTATTTAACATATTGCACTGTCCCTATTTAACATATTGCACTGTCCTTAAGTTAGTACTTGTTATTGTAATTGTGGATCATGATATCGCGATATATGACTTCATCACGATATGATTGAAAGACAATAAATTATCATATTGAATTACCGCCCAGCCCTAGTTATTATTAAAAAGTGATTCCTGCATTTAGTATTTTTCCTCCCTTGAAATTTATTTTTTCAATCCCAGTTTAATAGCAGGCTATACTTTTTATGATGTGTACAGAAACACTTAATAATTTAAAGCACGCCTGAAACGGTATGCAAAGTGTTTTTTTGAAGGGAAAAAAAAGTTATTAAACATGCATTTTTGATGGTTTCCTCCTCCACTCTTAACAGTGCGTTTGAAAAGACTGATTGCAAAAGATGAAGAGCCAGAGGCAACAACCCCCTCCTCTTCCTCTTCCTCCTCCTCCTCCTCCTCCTCTCTCCTCCCCCTCCTCCTCCTCCTCCATCCATCCACGCTTCCTCTCCTCTGCTGCTGCTGGATGGTGCGTTAGGAGCGCATGTAGTCAGGACAGCACCGGGGGCTTCCCTTCTGTCTGATGGAGACGGGCTGAGGAGGGACCAGGTCCAGGTCCGGCTGAGACCACCTCGAGGATCCCGCAGGAAGGACTCCGCTCCTGCTGCTGTAAAAAGCCGTAGGGGGAGAGAGGAGACACCAGAGGTAAAGGGGCCATTAATAACCTGTTGTTGGTGTGTTTTTGTTTTTCATTCTGAGGGAGAAAGCCACCGTGGTGGTCGCAGCAGACAAAAACACAAGACGGATGTAAAAGCATCATTTAAAAACCTTCTTGGACTTGATTGGGATCGTTTTTAATGATGATTTAGAAAAAGAATAATAACTGAGAGAGCATCACCGTGTGTCCTCCTCCTCCTCAGCAGTCGTGTTTTTTTTTTGCATTTAATCAATTATAATTGTAATTTTTCTCACGCGCCTGTATAGTAGCTATAACAAGCAGAAAACGTGAGCTTAATTGATTTGGAGTTAAACGCATTTAAAACAGATGTGTTTTCTCGGGTATATATATTGTGTGCTTTAAGTGTAAGATCAGGTGATTTTCCATCACTGTTGATGTTCATTTTATCGTTATATAAGTAAACAATAGAAACTGCAGCGTGATATAAGACTGCAATTCAATTATGGTCGCAGGCTGGAGCCTTTTAATTTAAAGGAGGAGGGCTGAGGGCGCCGCCTCAAGTCTGGAAACTGAAACTGCACATGGCTCTCTGTGTGTATGTGAAGTGAATTGGCATCAGATTTAAAGCTTCAGTAGGCAGAAGGTTTTTGGCATCATTGGGCAAATATTCCATAATGACCTTTCAGCATATATAATTCAAGTGTTCTGAGAGAAAGCTAGACTTCTGCACCTCCTCATGGCTCTGTTTTCAGGCTTTAAAAAAATCTAGCCCGTGACGGGAGACTTTGGCCAATCACAGGTCATTTCAGAGAGAGAGCATTCCTATTGGCTGTGCTCCGGTGCTTGGTATTTCCTCAACTGATCTCAACATGGCTGCCGGGTCACAAACTTTCTCATTTTATAGCTAAACGGTACACTACAAGATGTTTCTGAAAACATTTGAGGAGAGAAATAGTTATTACAGTAACAGAATATTGATTCATAGTTGATCAGCGCTGCCTAGTTTGACCGTTTGTTCGGAGTTTTTGAGTGATTGACAGCTGCTCAGAGACGGCAGGCTCCAGCTCGGCTCTGATTGGTTGTTTTCTTCCGGTCTGTGAAGTCTTGCAGATGCCATTAGGAACACTGGAGGACACAGAGGCACATGATTTTTTTTCCGATTACCTGTCTCATGCACTACTGTCAGGATATAGTGACAGACGTTTAATAAAAATTACTTTTTTTTAATCATATTTGCTCCAATTCTACCCACTGCTGCTTTAAAACAACCACACAAGCTTTTCTCAATAGTGTTTATATGCAGGAGAGGCAGTCTCTATTTAATCACACATCTCCCTGTTTCTCTGCATCTCTACTGGAGGCCAGGATGAGCCCAAATTACAGAGATGATAACCTTCTTACATCATCTGATCCTGCAGCCGGGGGTTTTAAAATAGGATCTCACCCTGAAAACAAAGCAGGTCCATGAGTGATGCTGCTTCATTTTGTAGGCCAGGAGTGAAGCCTAAGTCGCAGGGCATCAGAGGTGAGCAGGCAGGCAGGCAGCGAGGCCGCCCGCAGGGTTGATGTGTGGTGACAGAGCTGGATTGTGTGTTTTGTGTGACCACACAGGTGTGCAGATAGATGAGCTTTTGTGCTTTTTAGTGTGCACTCACACTAAGCTGTGTGCGTGTGTGTTTGCATATGGAACAATGTCGACACCCATTTATATTGATCCAGCTGGGAACAATAACAGTTCCCTGTTGACCCAAATGAATGAAAGCAGGTTATTAAGTGATGTTTCAGCTGCTGGTCTTTGTGTTACACTTTCAGTCATGTTTAATAGAGCTGAATGTTTTGTCAATTAATTGACAAGCTCAGGAAATTTATCAGAAACTATTTTGCTATTTGATTAATCGATGAGGTATTTCTCATTGATATCACTGTAAACAGAATATCTTTGGGGTTTTGGACCGTTGATTGAACAAAACAAGCAATGTAAAGATGTCAACTTGGACTATAGGATAATGGGCATCTTGCAGTATTTCCTGATGTTTTATAGATCAGACGATTAATCAGTTAATCAAGAAAATAACCGTCAGATTAAATGATAATGAAAGTGATCACTAGTTGCAGCTGTACTGCATGATAATACATGTAAAAAACAACAGCAGCCCTTTACACTTGTAAGTAGTATTTTGTTTTTTATTGGTTACTTTAATTTGGATTTCCCAGAATTCATTAGCTAATTAAGAAGCCTTATGTCAGCTGATTTATTTAAAATTATTTTGTTGTTTGTTGTTGTGGCTTCTTATCCTGTTAAACTACACTTCTTATTCAAACAGATAACTTGATTGACTTAAATTAATTGGTTTATTGAAGAATCAATCAACAAAATGTCAGAAAATAGAGAAAAAGGCCCGTCACAAATTCCCCCAAGCCCAAACTGATGTCTTGACGGTGCTTGTTTTGTCCGAATTACAGTCAAAAACCCAAAGATATTCAATAAAACAGAGAAAAACAGCAATTCCTCACATTTGAGAAGCTTGAACCAGTAAAGGTTTGGCATTTTTGTTCAATTGATCATCAAAATTGTGGCTAATATGATTCATTTTCTGTCAGTCTCTTCTCTTCTAGATTGGTTGCAGTGCCTGTTTGTTGAATGCAGAGCTGCATTTTCGCTCACCTTGTCTGTCACCCAGTCATGCATCCTTTGTCACTCTGTTTGTCTCATTTAATATGCCTCTCACACATTCACAGACACACAGCAAACTATGTTTCTTTGGAGTGTCTAACCTTGACTCTTGTCACTTTCAGCAAGGCACTGACAGATTTTTTTTTTTTATCTCTGCGTCTTCTTTCACATTTTAATTCAGTTTCTGCTTCTGTCTCCTGTTGTGTCTCCCTGCAGATCCTCCATCACCTGAAGGTCTCCTGCCTCTCTCCAGGGTGTGTCTCTGGGATTGTGTTTAACATGCACACTCCCAAGAGTGTGTAGCTTGTCGAGTCAAGAGGAGGGTTTAGTGTGTGTGTGTGTGTGTGTGTGTGTATACTTGTAGTGCAGAGATGGGCTCGGTGGGAGCAGAGCGCCGCAGGCCCACACCGGTCCAGATGCCCGAGGAGAGGGATGTGTGGAGGGATGGAGGAAGAGCTGGATGGAGGGAGGGAGGGAGGGAGGGCTGGAGGGAGGGAAGAGAGAGCGGCGTGGTGCAGAGCTACAGCTTCGACTCGTACCAGCTGGAGGAGGAGGAGATCAGTAAAGACGCCCCGGAGCGAGGAGTGCTGGCGCTGTCCGAGCCCGGTGAGGGAGTTTCTCTTCCGTCTATCTGTGTGTGTGTGTCTGGTTTTATAAATAGACAAGGAACAAGGAAAGAGGGAAGGAAAGAGATCAATATATCAACAACAACAATTTATCAAAGTGAAAAGAAAACACACCACAAACTTCTATTCCAAAACACCAGGAGCAGCAAAGTGTTTATAGATGAAAAGACAGGCATTTCATTTTTAAATAATGTCCTATATGTGTATATACAGAAGGTAGTCAGAATGTCATGAACATATATGTGCATGTATATTATCCATATTTACTGCCAGGATCCCCCAATAATTCCAGGGATTTAAGGTGAAATGGATGGTGGTTTTATAGGCTACACAACTTGCGTTGTTATATGAAAATAACACCCTTTTTGGAGGGTAATGAGGGTACTACAGTAGAGTCTGATGGCACACTGCCATTTTTTAAAGAAAGCCCTGCATTGCATGTTTGTAGAATATTTCACCTTTATTTCCTGAGAAACAAGAAAGGAAGAGAGGAAGGACAGGGAGATAGATTTATCAGAGTCAATACATGGATAGATAAGTTCTTCACTCCAGTGCAGTAGTCTTATTTTAGTGTTATCCAGTCTTAGTCTTAGTGCTATACAGTATATTCTATTAAAGTCAAATTAAATTAAAATAATTTCAATAAGAGGAATATTATTATAGCCATTATATCTTTGGTGTTTGCTCTGACTTGTGTATTTATTTGGTGAAAATTGTCATCACCAAAGAGAAGAAATTAATGTCTTATTCAACCCATTTTGGACACATAGAAAAGAGACGGCTAACGCTGGAGCTGCCGATGACTCAGCGCAAAAATAAATGAGCGAAAATTAACATCTAAGCTTGTGGGGAAACAGTGCTAACATTAGCATGCTAAGCTTACTAGCTTCCATTTTCCAGGTGGAAGCTATTTAGCCTAGCTAGCTTCACCTTTCTGCGGCTAATGAACATATAACACGATACATAAACAATGCTATGTGTGCTTGTCGAAATAGGAGAAAAAAACTCATGTAGTTGACAGTGCGTCTCCTAGCAACGCCCACGCTTAAATGTCAGTCAACCGCTGCCACATGTGTTGCATGTGTTTGCAGATGATGGTGGAGGCTGAGAGAATAATAACAGTGACACAGAGAGAGAAAATGTGAAAAGAAAACAGGATGCTAGCCTGTTAACAGAAAATTGCTGTGTTGCCTGGTTACTCAGGTTGCATAAAGGCCACGTTAATCAGATCACAAGTGACCAAGGACCCACAGCGGAGGCCCTAGATAAGAAACCCCGCTCTCTTCTCAGTCTCATCCTTTGCCTCTGTCTCTCTTTCTCCTGCAGCTGTCAGTCTCCATATCTCAGTGTACAGCCAACAAAATAGAAGAGTCTGCCTTTTCCCTTAAATAAAAAAAAGAGAGACACAGGTTTGGAAAGGCAGACTCAAAGACTGAATCAACCCTAGCCTGTCATTACAGTCCTGCACCTACTCTACTGTCTGTGGTTCTACTGAGGGACTGTAGGAAAATTATTTGGGGGTGAGAGAGGGTCAGAAAAGGGGGAGGGTGGTGTAATTTTTCTTTTGGCTGAAAGAGTAGTCTGACTTTTTTGGGAGAGCAGGAGAGGGTCTTTTTTCAGTTTAAATTTATATTTTATTTCAGCCTTCCTTTGCATTATAGTTAATAGTTACACAAATAGCAATCTTGGAACCCATCAGTTATCAGTCTGATGACAGGCCGAGGCTGAGCCAAGACTTCCTTTTCTGTGCGCTGCTCATTGTTTACAGTTTGATTAGCACCTTGAGATGCGAGAATGGAGTTGGAGTTGAGAGACGACGTGTACGGCCCGATTGTTTCACAAGTTTACAAGCTAATTTCAAACCAATAAAAAGCTAAATCATCGTCAGACAATAGCCGGTGGGTTCCCAGAATGAATGTCGGCCAATGCGTTCCGCCTCTTTTGCTCTCCACACAGACTGTTTTACCTTAGGGGTGTAAGAAAATTTCGATACACTTGATTATCACGATATTATGTTTTGTGATACTGTATCGATTCTCAAAAACACTGTGTCAATTTTTAATTAATAGTTTGCATACAAAGATTCGTGGCAGACAGTGCTTTATTTTGTGTTCTTTAGCCATTTGACTCTTCCTCTCCAACGTAACAAACTGAGACAGGAAGTAGCATAATGGTGGTATGTTCTTTATACGATGACAGTTTTCCTAAAGTTAGATTTTTAAAAAGGTGCAATATATCGCCTTACTTACAGTATCGCAATATATTGCAATATATTGAATCGTAACCCCTGTGTCATGATATGTATCGTATCACCAGATTCTTGCCAATACACAGCCTTAGTTTACCTGTATACAACCAAAGCCTGCTTGAACGTGATTGGTTGATACTACTTGGACTACAAACGGAAACCAGAACGCTTCCGATACCATGTGCCATTCTACAGATTCTTCATGTGAATGCAGAATTTGTTTATAGAGATTACATAAATAGTTACAAAAAGACAACTTTCACGTGCGCCATGTTTCATAAAGAGGGACTTTGCTATAATGCCGAGGACACAAATTTTATCAGGCCATTAAATAGGCCTTATTGGTTGCTGTAAGCACCATAGATGTGGGTCAATAGGGGCCTACAACAAACACACAAACAAAAAGGCTTCTTTAGGTTTAGGCAACAAAACCACTTAGTTAGGTTTAGTGAAAAAGATCGTGTTTTGACTTTAAATAACTAAGTTTCAAAAGTGAAACTTAATACTTGTGAACAGAAAGACAACTACATGTTGTTGGTTTCACACGGGATGCAAACCTCGATATCCTGAGTGAAAACCCTGGGTTTTGTTTCCCATCCATCACCCCATATGGAGTTTCACGCTGTCTATACCACAGCGCCTGACTTCCACTTCTGCTCCTGTCATAATTACTATGGTTACTAGCGGTCACTGTTGTGTTCTTTTATACCTTCTTTCGGTGATATACCATGTGAATAGATGATAAAACCTACTATTGGGTGGAGTAGGCCCCTATTGACCCACATGTATGGTGCCTATAGCGACGATAACACCTATATAATGGGTTGATAGCAGTATAATCGGCTGCACCTCACCACCCAAACAATTTGTATACAGTCTATAAATATGAACGTTAGAAAGGGAAAATCCACCATAAAAGATTTCCACATTGTCAGTTTCTGCACTGAAATGTCAGTCACACAGTGAGGGCGGTGCTGCGGTGTCTTCATTGGATTTTCAGGTAATGAGGTTTGAGTTTCTACAGGCGGTGATCCTTTCTTCTGTCTGTGCAGCCATGGTGATGTTCTCTGCTCGCTGCTCTAACTGCACAATTAATGCAAGGGGTTTCATTTTACCCCAGAAACGGCAAACCCAACAGAACAGCAGCAATGTAGAAGCTTCCAGGAGCTGTATATTGTGTATGCATTTCCATTTCATATATGGTTATTGAAATAGGCATTTATTTATAAGAAAATAATGTGGAAAATAATTTATTAGTCCCAGATACCATAATAACAAATTACATAAAACAGTAAGAAGTGAAATAAATAGTCTCAAATTTGTGTCTTTCCCCTTTAGTCGGCTGTAAAATATAAAAGCTGAAAAATGGTTCGGAGCAGTTAATTGTAGGCTCACAGGATTATGAAAGGATTATGAACAGTTATATAAAGAACCGGCACATCACACTTTTAACCATGAAATAGAATCCGCTGCAAAACACAAAAGTCCAGTTTTAACAGAAACTACTCTGGTAGCTCGTCCATAATCAGCAGTTCCTCTGATCAATCTCTCACCAATACAGCAGGAACGAGGTCCTCTACTGCATTAGCTGCTCCGTCAGTGGAGCGGAGGCGTTACTGTTGCTGCTACAGCTTCATCCATCCTGATTAGCTTTAATGAAGATTGAGTGCGTTGGCGTCAGACCTAATTCAGATGTTTTGAAGTCATTTTTATCCCTGCTGCCTGAGTGTGATTTTAGTTCTCTAACCTTTGACTCCTTCCTTTCCGCTCAGACTTTGAGGAGCCGATCCCTGACGACCGTTACCATGGCATCTACTTTGCAATGCTATTGGCTGGCGTGGGCTTCCTGCTTCCCTACAACAGTTTCATCACTGATGTGGACTACCTGCACCACAAGTTTGAAGGTATAAATATGCATGAATTAACCCATGCATGTTCTTAGATAACTACACCTTTAGACGCATATACTCCTGTAGAGTACACGTTCAAATCCAACTCCCAGGAGTCATGTACTTGTCTGTGTGTGTGTTTCAGGGACGTCCATAGTGTTCGACATGAGTCTGACTTACATCCTGGTGGCTCTGTTGGCCGTCATCCTCAACAACTTCCTGGTGGAGAGACTCAGCTTGCACACCAGAATCACTGTGGGTAAGTCGAGCAGGAACCCGCTCACAGACAAAGCTTTAATTGTGAAAAACTTCTCATTATGGGAACTTCTGCTGTTGCTCATTTATTAATGACCCTCTGGGAACCTCAAAGCTTATCAGAGCAGAATACACAGAGCAAAAATGGGGGAGACAGTATAAAGAGAAAGAGAAAAATACATTCTGCCATAATATTCCTGTGGGTTTTATTCATAAAATGTTTCAAACAAACTTTGCCCAAGACTGTGAACTCACAAGGGGCTGTCTTTCGAGAGCGCTGGTATTTTTTTTTTCCTTTTCACTTCTTTAAAATCTTGCATCATCTTCAGTTTTGCTTTTGGCGTTCAAAACATTTTTAAAGCGAACTCACTGTGGGTAAAGCATTCAGATACAAGCGTGCGTATTCAGGCAGATTTTGCATCAGGTTTGTTAAAGACTACGCCTGATACTGGAGAGAAATTATTCATTAAAAAGCTGTATTTTAATGCTACTACACATCTTTGCAAATACTAAAGCTGTTCAGCCTACTCCATATGAAAAAAAAAATCTTTAAAAATGTATGTCCCCCCCTAGGAGAATTTTGAAATCATTACATATACGGTGCATGCAAGAGCAAGGTTTCACCACCGTACCATCTGCAGCTTAAAATAGCTCTGCTTGCATTCTTGAGGAAATGTCTTTTGACGTGTGTTGTCTGCTGGAGAACTTGTCTCTGGAGGTAATAAACTCAGGATCGGACTTCAGATGGAAGTGATACTCCTCGCACGTCGGCCCTGTCAAATACGTGTTCAGTCGTGCGATCGCGACATGGCCTGGTTCAGTGGAGTCTCCTCACTTGTCCGTCTGTCTGTCTGTCTCTTTCTCTGCAGGTTATATCTTTGCTCTCGGGCCGCTGGTCTTTGTCAGTGTGTTTGACGTGTGGCTGGCCAAGTTCACCACCAGGCAGGCTTATATCATCAACCTCGTGTCAGTGGGAGTGGTGGCCTTCGGATGTACAGGTACTACTAATAATGATGCTTTTCTATCTATCCATCTATACGGTACATATGCAGTACAGGGCGTTCCTTAAAGCTGCACTAATCAATATTTTTATATCAACAATGAGTCAGATGAAAATGTGTAATGTAAAAAAAAGTTGCTCGTAGAGACAAAACAACAGAGAATTATCACCCGACTCTGCAGTTCCTCACAGCTCTACAGAGCATTTTAGCGATTCTCATTATTTTTTCCCAGACTGCAACTTTACTGTTTTGGTTGACTCTCATCGACTTGATTTTAGCTCCAACAGGCAACTTTTTTTCAGCTAAAAAGCTCTAAAACTCCACTGTACTCTACCCGCCCAGCACCAAACAGCTGACAGATAAAGTTAGCGTCCAGCCGGTGAACATGGTGGAGCATTTAGCAGCTACAGGGACACATATTTCCTTCAGGAGTTAGTAGAGACCAAACCAGAGGTAAAGGGAGAGTGAATATTGGAGGTTGCACAACTCCAAATTAATATTAATTAGCAACTGTTCGCTAACACAACCCAAGATGCCTTTACATGATAAGACATTTGCTGTTCATTCACCGCGAGGAAGGACGCTGAGCCTCACAGAGGCAACAGGTATAATATGTCCCCAAAAAGAGCGCAATATGCCATTCACTGTTTCTAGGCAACAACAAGTTGCAGCTGTTCTTATCGGTTGCGCTTTGAAAGGTCAGTGGCAACCATGTCAAAGTTGAAATAATTTGAACTTTGACAGTGCTCGGTGCCAAGGGCAAAAGGCCACGCCAAGGGTAGCGCTTCCACCTAGTTGCTTCCAGCACTCTCCCATAGGAAACAATGGCACAGCTAGCGCAGAGTAATTCTACTGCTGATCATGTGTGGGCGGCTTTACAGTAAAAATACAGTGATACAGTGATAATAGGTCAATGTTGTGTTTACAGCTTGTCGTGCTGCCCTTAAGTGGTTAAAAAAATGAAGCAATGGAAAAATGGCGCTGCTCCATTAATCTGCTGAGGCTGAGGGTAAAATATACAGAATAAACTGGTAAAGTTGAATTTCATAGCACCATCATATTCATGATTTATGGAACGATCCCTGCAGTGAATATGAATAATATTAGGCTGCTACTGTATCATAGATGGAGGTATAGATTATAGAGACACATTTATGTATAATACAGCCTCAGATGTTGCCATACAGTATAACTCAAACCTCTCTGACACAGTCACGATAAAAAATCGCAAGCTTCCAATATTTATTTTGGGGCTGATATTCTGTCCACCGCCTGTATATATACATAAGGAGATTAATGCAAAACTGTGGTGCTTGTGGTGCTCAGTCAGAGCTGTCAAATGAACAGCAAGCAACAGTCGAGGCTTCAGTCCTCAGCTGCTGCTAATGACTTAGCTCGACTTCCCTCTTAGTTACTGTGAGTGTGATCACACACACAGCCTTTCAGCCAACAGTGGAAACAGTTTAATTAGCGAAGGTCTGGAGGTCAGAGTGGCTTCTCCCGAGTGGTGTGTGGACGTTCAGGAAGTTGTGCCTCTAAATAAATTGTGTTGTTACAGTGCTGACTGTTTGCACTGATAAACACTTCCTCATCCCTCCCCAGTGCAGCAGTCCAGTTTCTATGGTTACATGGGGATGCTGCCCAAGAGGTACACGCAGGGGGTGATGACTGGAGAGAGTAAGTACGCTCACACAGACAACGAATTGTGCACACACATCCCTATCACCTCACTCACCCTCTTCGTTTTCCTCTTGTCGTGGTACTTCCTGTTCCTCCCAGGTACAGCAGGTGTGATCATATCCCTGTCGCGCATCTTCACCAAGCTGCTGATCCCCGACGAGAGGAGGAACACGCTCATCTTCTTCCTCGTCTCCATCAGCATGGAGATGCTCTGCTTCCTGCTTCACCTGCTGGTGCGCCGCTCCCAATTCGTCCGCTACTACACCAACAACGCCCAGGGCAAAGGTCCAGTCAAAGGTCACGACCCCCGTGACAACGGGACCGGATACAGAGTTCACCATGATGTCACCGCAGAGGAAGTAAGATTTGTAAGTTTGTGGACAGTTTATTGGCTATTCCGTGTGTATGTGTGTGTCCATGTGTGTGTGTGTGTGTGTGTGTGTGTGTTGTGTATGTATACTGTAAATATATAGGATATTTATGTTCATGCTAGTAGCTCTGTGTTGGTCTGTCAGCCGATCGATCCACTAATATCTCAACTAATGGACATGAAATTGTGTAGAGACATTCATGATCCTCAGAGGATGAATCCTACTGACTTTGGTGATCTCCCGACTTTTCCTCTTGTGCTACCAGGAGGCTCACATTTATGTTTTTTAAGTGAAACCTCTTAACGTTGGAAGAGATCTCTCGTTAAAGCTTCTTCTACATGTTTCATTTATTAAATCCTTCGTAAATGTTGCAACAACAAACTGCTTCCAAACCAAGACAGGGAGGTAATGTCAGGCCTCTAAACTGTGGTGTCATGCAACTCCCATTTCCTTGTTGATTTCTGTGAAGAGTGTGTGTGTGTCTCCTCTTCAGTCTGAGCTGGCACACAGGGATTGAGGGCTGTGTGGGTTTTAAAATGCAGTATCATTTATTTAAGCTGTGCCGGGCTGCTTTTGGGCTGCCACTCACAAAGAGAAATATTGAGAGAGAAAGGGATTTTGGGAGGGGTTATTAGGGATGAGAGTGGTGATGCAGGGAAAAAAATAGATGAAGAAAGATGGAGTTTTAGAGAGAAAGGGAGAGGTTGAGGCCGCCTGCGAACAGAGAAGAAATGAGAGTCACGACACCGAGAGAAAAAAGGGTTGGGAGAAAACTGTTGAGGCAAAGAGGTGAGACAGAGGGGTGAAACACAACTAGAAAGAAGTGACTGAAAAATGACAGGAGAAGAGGTAAATCCACTTAGTATTCATGCTTGAAGCAGCACTTTGTAGCCTGAAGACACGGAGCTAATATTCTTCATCACGCCGTGTGTGTGTGCTCAGAGCCTTCAAAGGAAGACACATCACCTCAGGCTGTCATCTTTTCATGTGTGCGTGTTTGTGTTTGTACGCCATTACGCACAAGACAAGTGTGTGAGGGACGCCCCCCCTGTATTTGACAGTAATGTGTGTGTGTGTGTGTGTGTGTGTGTGTGTGTCGTTTGCTGCATCTGGGGGCTGATTCAGGCAGCTCTTTGTTCTGGTTGCCGGGGGAAACCGAGCGCTCTATGCTAAGGGATAATCAAGAAGAGTGGTGCCTTCTGGCCCGCAAGTCCCTCTAATCAACTAATGGATTGGTGTGTGTGTGTGTGGGTGTGTGTGTGTGTGTGTGTGTGCGTGCGCCTGTGTCTGTATGCCTGTGTGTCTGTGTGATGTGCATATGAAAAAGTGTGTGTTTGGAAAGAAGCATGAGTAGAAGGATGTGCTTACATGTTTAGGTGAAGAGGAAATGTGTGTTTGTAGACTTGTGTGTGTGTGTGTGTGTGCGTGCGTGCGTGCGTGCGTGCGTGCGTGCGTGCGTACGCGCGTGCGTGCGTGTATGGCTCCTGGGCTTATTTGCTGTCCAATCTGCAGTCTCTCCAACATCATTACGTCAACCTGCAGCCACTCACAGTGATCATCTCTGATAACCGCTGCCATAAAAAGCTGATGTCATGCAGCCGGGAAGCCATTCTTAATGAAAAATGGAAATATAAAGTTCACTAAACCACTGGGAGAAAATATGTTTATTTACGGTGTGATGGCTACCCCTAGTGTTTTCTTAATGAACTGTTAATATCCTTGAAAAAGCCTTGAAATAGTTCTCAGGAAATGAGGAACAAAATGAGGACGTTTCCCTGTGAAATTAGATCATTATTAATTTAATAGTTTGTATGTTTTCTATTGGAGGGTTGATGTAATGTCGATGACTGGCCTCAAA
Organism: Adelosebastes latens; assembly: GCA_916700685.1. Taxonomy (NCBI): domain Eukaryota; kingdom Metazoa; phylum Chordata; class Actinopteri; order Perciformes; family Sebastidae; genus Adelosebastes; species Adelosebastes latens. The sequence goes on along the minus strand of CAKAKR010039929.1, from coordinate 14,310 downwards.
GGTTTTTTCTACCTGTCATGTGTTTGTTTTATTAAAGAAAATGAAGAAACTGTCTGTGTGTGTATCTCTTCAGGGAAATGGTGGGACAGCACCGACACCTTCAGAGGAAGTCGTCGAGGACTTTGAGGGTGGGACGTATGTGCGATTCGACGCCCCGAAGGCCAAGATAAGGACGAGCTGGCCTGGTGTCCGCGGTACTCTCTCTTTTTAATCCCGTGTACTCACTGCTCAATTACCCTCTGACTCCAACAGATGGATTTGAAATTTAAATGCATCCCCTGGTGGTTCATGGGAAGAGGAGAGTGTTCTTAGTGAATTAACCTGCTCAAGTGAGAGCTTTTGAATATCACCCTGTGTGTGTCTGTGTATGTGTTTTCTCTAACCAGACATGATCTTGCATCGTTACGTGGTGTCCCGCGTGATCTGGGCCTACATGCTGTCTATAGCAGTGACCTACAGCATCACTCTGTGTCTGTTCCCCGGGCTGGAGTCAGAGATACGAAACCAAACCTTAGGAGAGTGGCTCCCCATCCTCATCATGGCCACCTTCAACATGTCGGACTTTGTAGGCAAGGTGAGGCACACATTTTTTAAAGAGGACCTATTATGCTTTTGTGCTTTTCCCCTTTCCATTAGTGTGTTATATAGTTTTTTGTGCATGAAAAAGGTCTGCAAAGTTACAAAGCCCAAAGTCCACGCCAAAGGAAGTTACTCTTCCCCACAGAAACACTGATCCTGAACTGCCTGAAATGCCTTGATTGAAGTCCCGCCTATTCTTCCATAACGTGGAGATGTCACCAAATAACACATAATACCTGCCTAGCGGCTAATTTGGCACGCCCTCAAACAAAGCTAGTTAGTGCCGTTGACCAATCACAACAGAGTGGGCCAGCTGACCAATCAGAGCAGACTGGGCTTGGGGGGGAAGAGAGCGTTTCAGTCAGAGGGTGAAAAGAGGTGCTGCAGCACAGCCGGTAGAGAAAAATAAAGCGTTTTTTGAACATTAAAGCGTGTCAACATGTTCTAGTAAAAACCCCAAATACAAGTTTGCACCTGAAAATTATTTGCAATTTTTTTTTTTTTAAGATTATTTTTTGGGCATTTCAAGCCTTTATTGACAGGAGAGTGGACAGAGACAGAGGGCGACATGCAGAAATAGCCACAGGTCAGATTTGAACACGGGCCACCGCGGTTAGGACTCAGTCTTGTTATATGAACGCCCGCTCTACCAACTGAGCTATCGAGGTGCCCATGATTTGCATTTTTGGAAAAATTCTGTTTCATTCCAATCATATTTCAATTCGCTACATAATTTATTCAAATTGGGAAAAAGAGTTTAGACGTTTTTTTCATATATCCGTGTTTTCTGGGCTATAGTGTCGGACACACAGCTGGCTGTAAGAGAGAGACAAAGAGGCTGGATATTTCTTAGACATTTAATAACTGTAGAACATCCTGTGCCGGGTTTTCCAGTCCTGTGTTGCAGAACGGAGCTCAGTTTTATTATTAACTTCATTTACTTTTCAAAGACAATGCCAAAGGAGTTATAATCAATATGTTTATATTAACAATAGATCACAAGGAAACTGATTAGATTAATAATGATGAAATATTGCTGACAACTTCAGGTGGAGTTAATTGAAATGTCAATAATTCCAATCACAGCAGCTCTTCTCATAAGCAGCCGCCTGAGTCCCTCAAATTGTGAATAAGCACTGATTTGGTGATTTGAAGGTCCAAACCAGCTTAAATTTGGTTGTAAAGTGAAGGTTTATTAGATGTCCAGGTTACATATAACCATTATCCGATATCATAGTATACTATTACATCACAATATTCTATGATATACCACACTATACTATGACATCACACTATACTAGGACATTACAATATTCTATGACATACCATAGTAAACAATGACATTAGCTTCTCTGTGACTTATTATACTATACAACGAAATGTCAGGCTATACTATACAGTAAAATCAAATACAAAGAAATCATACTAGATTTGATTAATAATGATGATAAAATATTGCTGCCAACATCAGGTGGAGTTAAGTGAAGCTTCGATAATTACAATCGCAGCAGCACTTCTTATAAGCACCAGCTAGTTTAATGAGTAAAGGGTAGAGTTCAGGAGTTTCAGTAGGAGGACACGGTTGGTAGTCGATGAATCAAGCTGAAACTGTAAAATAGAATTTTGAAAAGTCTATGGGACATCTATGGGATATGTCCCAGTGCCCCCACCCACCCCCAGGGGAAATATGCCAAAATGGGATACCAGCATTCATAATTTCTTACTGTAACCTCATCATTTAGGTTCTAAAATTCACATAGCTCTTGGCAATCCCTATCATTTCACACCTCCTGAGATTCTGGGATTTAATTGTAGGCCTTAATTCAGGCTTCTCAGCACTACAGAAGCAGGAAAGAGACAAAGTCACACTGTAACACTGGAGCTGACCTTGTGAAATTGTTAAAGGAGTCGCTCCAATTATTAAACCTGAGAGTGAGAATGGAAAAAAAAGTTGGGTTTATTTTTGGATAATTGCACATAGCTCAAAGGCTTTATCTGAATATTCAGAAATGACACCTTATCTGGTGTCCTTAAGTCATAATTTTGACTTTGAAAGGAAGAAAGTTGGTGGAGTGAAAGTTGTTCTGATTGTACGCTTTGACTTTGTCCTCACAGCAAATTTAGCATTTTGTTGAAATGAGGGAGAAAAAGATAAGAGGGAGGGAGAAATTAAATAGAGAATGGGAAAAGAAAATTAAGGTAGCTTAGAGGTAAAAAGAAAAAAGTCATGATAAGAAAGAAAACTGACTTATTTATTGTGCTCTCTGTAAAGTGCCATAAGCAGCTAGTAGACCAATGGCTTAGAGAGGTGCTGCAGAACATGGACTAATATTCACCTTTCATTTTTAACTTTAATTTAAGGCTTGTGCTTGTTTCACAATATTTCTGGCGACAAAGCAGAATTTAACCCCCAGCATCATTGAAACACACCCCTTCTCTTTCCTCAGATCTTGGCAGCGCTGCCGTACGACTGGTCCGGAGGCCGTCTGCTCTTCTTCTCCTGCCTGAGGGTGGTCTTCATCCCTCTGTTTGTCATGTGCGTGTACCCGGCCAACCGGCCCACCCTGTCCCATCCCGCCTGGCCCTGTCTCTTCTCCCTCCTCATGGGAGTCACCAACGGCTACTTCGGGTCTGTTCCGATGATCCAGGCTGCGGGCAAAGTGCCGCCCGAACAGAGGGAGCTGGCAGGTGAGTTATTCACCTCAATGGGTAAATAATTGTATGTAGAGATAGATAGTTTGTAAAGGTTGGCGTAGTGATGTTGATTTTTTTTGTCTTCTTTCAGTTCCAAAAATAACACATCAAACTCTAAATGGATTAGCTGATCGACAGAAAATAAATAAATAAATCATTCAAGTAATCAATCAAGCAAAAATAGCAAGCTTTCAGTGGTTCCAGCTTCTCAAATGTGATTTGATGCTTCCTTCTGCTGTGTATCATTGCAAACTGAGTATCCTTGTGCTTTGGACTGTTGGACGGACAAAAGAAACCATTTGAAGATGTGTCGTCTACTGTCAGTACAGGAGAAAAGCCTACCAGCACCTCTAAAGCTCACTGATCTACACTATAGTGTAAAAACGACATGTTGTTGTTTTTCTATTTCTTAGCCGAACAAAGCTTTTTTATGGAGAAAAAAAGTCACTGCTCCTGGCCAAGAATAGTTTGGCACAAAACCTCCTTGTAAAACCACAACGTATAGTTTATACACCTCAGTTTTTGTACAGATCAAACAAAAAATATATAGCCTAATGTATTAATTAGTGAGCTTTAGAAGTGCTGGTAGGTAGATTGTTTCATTTACACAGGGCAGGCTAACTGTTTCCCTCTGTTTCCAGTCTTTATGCTAAGCTAAGCTAATTGGCTGCTGGCTGTAGCTTCATATACATATACATATACAGACATGAGAGTAATATTAATCTTCTCATCTAACTCTCAACAAGAAAGCAAATTAGCCTATTTCCCAAAATGTCGAGTTTCAAATGAATGACCCCATATCAAGATAGGTAAGCTTAAAAAGATCTACCTTACTACTGGAACAAACTGCAAAACATACTGCAGTTAGTATGTACTGAAGTGGCATGCTAACCCACTGAACTATGATGGTGAACATTGTAAACATTATAGAGAGAGAGAGAGAGGCAAAGTACCTCCCCTTCCGGTGGACCACCATGGGACCTTTTATCGGAAAAAACATGTACGGTAGTCAACGGTGAGAGACAAATATTTTTTGATCCCATTTGAATTGCGTCATGAATCACACATATGGTGTTTGTCAATTTAAAACATAATTTTGCAAGTCAAGAAAGTCGCAGTTTGTCGTAAAACTGATGAAGTATTAGACCGTAAAAATACGTAATTAGGAAGACGACACACCCAAAAGTCATGCAAGTGACTACTAAATGATACTACGACAAAGCTACGACAAACTGCAACTTTCTTAACTTGCAAAATTATCTTTTAAATTGACAAACACCATATGTGTGATTCATGCCGCAATTTAAACGGGATAAAAAACTTAGCTGTCTCTTGCCGTTGATTACTGTACATATTTTTCTGAAATAAGGTCCCATGGGGGGACACCGGAAGGGGAGGGACTTCGCCTCTCTATAGGCCTACTGTACCTGCTGGACATCAGCATCTTAGCATTGTCACTGTAAGCAAGATAGCATGCTGACATTAGCATATAGCTAAAAAGCAGAGCCGGGAACGTGGCTGTAGACTTTTAGTCTTGTTATTTACTGTCTTATCTTATCTCTTACATGTCGCTCACTGTCCCAGGGGTATCTTTTGTTTAAAAATACTATTCAGTCTGGATAAGCTATCAGCTCCACATTCACTCTCTGCTCTCTGTGTCTCTCCAGGGAACACCATGACAGTCTCCTATATGACAGGCTTGATGGTCGGCTCCGTCGTGGCGTATGCAGCTTACAGCTTCGCTGCTTCAGGATCAGGAACACGCTTCTCCACACTCAGCATACACCCGCCTGCCAACGCTACTGGGTATTGAATGTCAACACACACACAATAAAACACATACACAGATGTAAACACATATACATGTACATACACATGCAGCCATTTACACACACAAGATCCTGGCCAGAAGAAGCAGCGCAGACTGGTGGACTTGAGTCCAGCTGCACAGGACGAAAAGACTGATCTGTAAAGAACTCTTTAAAGGTTCATGTTTATACTCTGAGAGATTGGTTCTCCTTTGTCCAGATCATGCTTCGATTTGGCTCACCGGATAAAGAAAGTGGAATAAGATACAAAAAATGGAGGAAATTATGTTAAACAGCAAAAACGTAGCAGATTTCTCCACTCTCTTATTCTCCGGCCTCGTGGTCCACTGACCTTCAAATGTCACGGCTCTGCTGTGGTGAACTTTTCCCTGGAGGTGAATAACAGGAGCTGTGCATCTTTCACAGGGCCAACAGAAGCCCTTTGAGTGTCGCACAGTGAAATTATTGTCTGCATGTATGTGCGAACAGACCGGCTGACATTTGTACAGTGTAAAGTCAAGTGGTTTTTCGCAACAGGGAATGAACGGCTCGCAGTTTTCTGAAACCTTATGTCGCGGGTCACATAGTTTACATTTCACAATGTTGATATTCAGAGTAGAGAGATGACGTCAGAGTGGATTTTTCTGGACCAGTTGCTTCAGCTGATTCCTTTTTATAATCTCTGACAACCTCTGACCACCATTTAAATACTACAACAAGAGCAACTTAAAGGAACAGTGTGTAACATTTTGGGGGATCTATTAGCAGAAATGGAATATAATATTCATAACTATGTTTTCATTAGTGTAAAATCACCTGAAACTAGGAACCGTTGTGTTTTCCTCAGCTTAGAATGAGCCCTTCATATCTACATAGAGAGCGGGTCCTCTTCACAGAGTCCGCCATGTTGCTCCACCCAGAATGGACAAACCAAACACTGGCTCTAGAGAGAGCCTTTCGCGTTTTTACGTTACCTGAAGGCCACCACGTGAGCCGCAGAGTGCAAAACTGCAGTACCGCCAGCTGCCGTCTGACTTCCGTTGCTCCTAAAGTTGTGTTATTAGGGTAAGGATGGCCTCTGAGTGAGGCGAATGGCATTGCCACAGTTTTACACTCGGTGGCTCACGTTACCGCAGTCTTGAGAAAGGAGGAGTGAGTGGAGGGGTACTCAGTTGGTTGCAATCTGCAACCACACCACTAGATGTCGCCAAATCCTACACACTGTACCTTTAAAGGGAGCCCCATGTAATTCACAGTGAAACAGAAGATCCTGTAATGTGAAATACTTGTAAGTATAATGGAATTATGAGACAGATTTAAATGATTGGAAATGCAAAGAATTTTTTTGCAGACTGAAATCTGCCTCGAGTTCAAGAGTCATCAAAATATTTTAATGTTTTACAGGATGAGCAAAGAGAGGGAATGTGATATAAAACACTCCAAAAAAGATTGTTTGACTGTATTTATCATAGAATAACTGAACAGTTAACAATGCAACACAGAATTTGAACATAAAAAATGTGTTTTTTTATTTTACTGTGCCTTAAAAGGAATTACAGTTTTCCATTAATGACATATGTGTGTCACACAAAATACTTTTTTAGTTATTGCAATTTAAAAAATCCATCCTTTTTGTAGACAGTAGACACGTAAACTGGACTTTATCTTGATTGGCTTCCATCAACAAACATATACTGAGATATTTACTGTCCATCTGGTTTGTCTCCATTCAGTTTATTGAGTGTGAATTAGAAAAGTGTCAGTTGTATTTATTTTCTATTATGAAGAACATTATTCTCGTCAGCCTTATATAGTATACCTAAAAACAGAAATGAATAATGTTAAACCTTTTGTGGAATATGATTATGTGCATTAGCAGCTGCTGCTCTCTGTTCTTTTTATTTACAACAATGCTAAAAGAAGACGAGAATAAGCAGATTTCTGTCTGTTCAGTGAGTTTCACATCATTTCTTGCACCCTCTGATGGATGGAAAGAGAACAAAACTTTGGTACGAGTTTACCAGATGAGGTAGCGTGATGATGGCTGTGTCTTGCAGTTTTGTTTTTAAAAAATGGATTGTGTCCCCTCTGTGTCCCTCTGAACGGTGTCTGTGTGTGACATAACATCCATGTAATGATGTGGGATATTATGGGGAGACAAATACGTGCCAAAAGTCTGCCTGTTTCTGATCAGTGTTAGTAGCTGAGAAAAGAGTGAATGTAATAAACAGTTTAACAGGAGGAAAGTTGTAAATATATATAGAATGAAATGCACTCAAGGCAGTGAAGAGCTCTTATTTTATTCATTCACTAGAAAATATCAGATTCATATTTTTTGTAGCTTTATTTAGTAGAACCAATCCGGAGAGCACCTGTTTCCTTTATTTTTTCAGCCCCCCCAGCTTCTTAGGTCCTCCACATTTCCTGTTGGATTTAATAAATTTTTCAGCGATAAGAGGATCGCTGCAGAGTTCAGACTTTATACATTATGGAAAAAACAGGCCTCAGTGTAGGAAGCCATGAAGTGCACTACATTATGTAGGTGACGGCTTGAATGGAGCCTAATGTCAGTGCTGTTTGAAGAATGTCAGGGTGCCATTTGGGAGCTAACCTCATTACTGTATGTATGTCCCACTGCGCTGACGGTGCCACATTGCCTGAGGCCTCTCTCCTCTCAGTGAGCTGCTGGGTTTGAAGGTGTTTTTAGTTATTTTTGGTCAGATGTGTCATTAAAGGACATGAAAAGTCTTTCCTTCTCTGTCTCTCTATCTCTCTGGTAGAAACCTCAGGGACATTTGAGAGAAGGGAGACCCCACTTTTCAAAGAATTGCACGTATTTCTTTCAACCCCTTCAAGCTAATTTAAAGGACATTTTGGGAAATTCACTTTCTTGCGGAGAGTTAGATGAGAAGATTGATGCCACTCTCATGTCTGTACAGTAAAAATGAAGCTACAGCCTGCAACTGGTTAGCTTAGCTTAGCATAAAGACTGGAAACAGGGGGAAACAGCTAGCGTGGCTCCGTTAAGGTTACAAACTCCAACTACCAGCACCTCTAAATTAACATGATGTATCTTGTTCGTTTAATCTGTTAATAAAAACAAAATGTAAAAACGACAATTCAACATTTTACTCTTGCTGCCTTCAGCGAATAATATAGGACATAACCCCCCTGTTTTTTTTACACTTTAGTGATAAGTGAGCTTTAGATAATAAATTAGTAGGCACATTTTAGGCAGGCAAGCTGTTTACAGTCTTTATGCTAAGCTAAGCTAACAGGCTCTTTTACTGTACAAACATGAGAGTGGTATCACTCTCAAGAAAGTGCAAGAAAGTGAATAAGCGTATTTCCCAATATGTCGAACTATTCACCACAGTGGTAGATTATTTTACTAACTTTTGCTTCATGGCAGCTTTTTTTAATATGAAATAATGAGTAAATGAGTAAGATATTCTAAATAAGTTATCTTATAATGAAACAAGTGTAATTTTTGAAAATCAGCATAGTGATCTACCATTTCAATGTTGAATCAGATCACAGAAATAGACCATAATGACACTTTGATCTGTTTAAAACTGACACTTTCAAATCTTATTAATGAGCTACTGTAAGAAAGGCCATATGCACACCCTGGATTTTTTTTTTATGAATCATTTATCATTTCATAACATATTTTTGGCATTAGCTGACACTTTTATCCAGAGTGACTTATGATGAGTTTAACAGTAGAATAAGCTTCACCAGAATGAGATCACCAAAAAATTACAGACCATAGGGAGTGCTCTGACAAAATCACTGTGACATGAAAGAAGAGAAGGAATATTTGAATAGCAATTAGAGGGAACTATAGAGCAGAGAGGAAAGATACTCATGATGGGAGATGGAAAGCAACTCTGGAGTTTGAGGGTTATTCCACTGCTGGGGAAAAACATTCAATCTCCAGCTGCATGCAGACACACTGCCCTGTTTTTAAAAAACTGGGGAAAAACCTTTGAATTCTGCATTTTATCTCATCCTGAAGGTCTGATATCTGTCAGCCTGCCTTGTGACTTCCTGTTTTTGATTTTTCAAATGAGTCATTTTCCTCCTAACTAACAACAAAGAATTTCTTTCGAAACCACGTCATGCAGACTATTTTAGACTGAACGCTCATGTGACTGCACACTGTGAAACATCAGGATGGTGTTAAAAGATTGCATACAGACACTACGCTGTATATGTGTATATATCTACTGTAACATAAGATATTTTGCAGCTGATATTTGTGAAAAAGAATAGTGATCCAAACGAAGTATTAGGTGCAGCTAAATTCTGCGTTTTTTGGGGTGTATAATTTAGATTTTTCCAAAATGTGTGCATGCACCTAAATGATTCAACAACCGAACAGACCTGCCTGGTTTCAGGAGTGGGAGGACAACTATCTTTAGCTTGATATATCAGTATGAGTTCTAAAGGTTTACCAGGATTGGAGCAAAATGTGGCCATTCAGCTCTTGATGTTTAATTCCTGACGCTATTTATACTTAACAAATTATACTCAAAAATATGACTAATATCATCCTCCAGAACTTGCTCATTTGTCAGAGTGGGTGCAAAATTCCCCAATCGTGTGAACTGAAATTATGTGTAATTGTAAATATGTCATATGACTTCGGTCTGTTTGTGTCCAGCGTTGTCCCATCGTCAGAGCTCAATAAAGCTAAGTTGTTTACATCTGTGTCTGCTGTGTTGTTGCTATTTCTGCTGTTGTGTATTTACATAGAAGGAGAAAAGACTCTTTTTTTCCTACATTTTACGGTTCAGAGCTCCTTTGTGTCAAAACAGGAAGATGCCACATTTAGTCAATCAGATTTTTCTTATTTAAACAGCTCTGAGAAGAACAGATCTGCACCACAAAACCTCGCATCTTGCAAAATCCTTTTCCTCGGAGCTTTTACAAATACAGCCATTATTATAAACATTTGATAATCTTATTGCTGAGTTATCTAGGTTTGTGTGAAACATGAAACATTAGGAGCAGGTTTGCAATGGCCAAGAAGCCCAACAGACAAGAAATGCAACAGGGTTTCTCATCCTCTGTGCCATAACAGTAAGCTTGTGCCCTGCTGAAGTGTCCCTGAGCAACAATCTGAATGCCTTTGCTGTGGAGGGGGTAAGAGAAATGTGACTTCATCCTGCAGGGATCAATAAGTGAAATGAAATCTGTATTAACTGCTTCTGTCCAGCAGAGAGAGCTGCAGCTCAGAGAACAACACCAAGGACTGAACAGTGTGAGGACTTCAGGTCCAAATGGACACTGTAGAGCATTTGTCAAGTCAAGTCAATTTCATTTGTATAGCCCAATATCACAAATCACAAATTTGCCTCAGGGGGCTTTAAATTCAGGATAAGACACCCTCTGTCCTTTACAGTATGACCCTCTCATCGGATGAGGAAAAACTTAACCAAAAAAATCCCTTTAACAGGGAAAAAAATGGAAGAAACCTCAGGAAGAGCAACAGAGGAGGGATCCCTCTTCCAGGATGGACAGATGTGCAATAGATGTTGTGTGAAGAGATATCTATCACAGATCAGAGGTTGTGTCTTTATTTAGCTTCACATTTGTGTCACAGAGCCCAAGAAAATGAGTGAAAAAAGAACCCGTAAAAGGAAATTCTTATCTTGTGTTCATAGTGTTATAGAGGTCAAAGTGTGTCTGTGTGTGCATGCATGAACCATATCTGGGTGTTTGTGTGTATTTGCGCTTGTGTGTGTGTGTTATGGCTAATTTGGGATGTGGCTGCAGGGAAAGAAAGTCTCTGGTGTGTGACAGAGTAACTGATCATTAGTCATTCTGCTCCACATAGAGAGGAAGAGAGGAGGAAGGTATAGGGAGTGGAAGGGTAAAAGAGGTCTGGTAGTCTGCTCTGCACTCTGTGTCTAAGTTTTAATGATGCTGAGTTTTAAAGGTCAATATATGCTCTTCAAATGGATGGTAATGTCTCGGTATGAGGAAACAAATGATCACTGATTGGCTACCAGCTTTATCTATCTGCCTATCCATCTGTTTTTGCAAGAAACTTGGGTTGAATGGCCGATTTGTGCCATAAATCTGTATCACTTTCTGCGATAAAGCAAAGCAGCACCAATCTTCTCAGCTATTAGCTTCATATAAGGGCCATTTATTAATGTGAAAATAGTACATGTGGCACTTTCTTTTTTTTTTATTATTATATTTTTATTGACACTTTGCAACAATACACAACATAATTTACAGATCCTGTATTCATACACCATCCAACCATGTCTGTCTCAAGTGCCGTATTTTAAGATTTGTTATACACATAAAAACAAACATTGAAAACAACAGTATGAACACATAGGGAGTGATCTTTTCATTATCATGCAATCATAGATTTGTAAAAATAAAATCTGGCCTGTGGGGTGTTACATAGTTGACCCAGTTGTCCCAGCGGGACACAAATAATTCCAGTTTATGTTTAACATATGCTGTTATCCTCTCCATTTTGTAAATGTCCATTGTAATGTCCATCCATGTATTCAGAGTTGGGCTCTCCTGTGATAACCACTTCCTCATCAGAGCCTTTTTACCAGCTACCAGCAATATATTTAATAAATATTTGTCTCTTTTCAACCATTCTTGAGGCATAAGTCCAAAATATAAAGTCTTACTCTCCATGGGAACATGACATCTGAAAATATCTTGTAAGGCATCATGAATCTCTCTCCAATAATCTTGAACGACAGGACAATCCCAAAAAACATGGTAATGATGTGCAGTCAGATTTCCACAATTTCTCCAGCAAGCTGGGGAGTTACCACCATAGTGGGATTTCCGAGAGGGTGTAATAAATAACAATTAGTTAATAATAAGATAATAATGCACACAGTGCACTTTCATAGATTAAGCTACTGGAGTTACCCTGCACTATACTCATTTTTAAGTCTCTTCTGCACTATATTCACTTTTTTAATAGTCCTGTATCACAGCTGTTACCCTGCACTATATTCAGTTTTAACAGTTTTCTTCATCTCTTTGTATTTTTATATCTGGTATATTTTTTGTACTTTGCACTACCAACTTTTTTTACTGCCTTTTTACTAAGATGTTTTGCACTATGGAACTGTGATGCTGGAAATTTGAATTTCCCTCGAGATCAATAAAGTTACTATCTATCTATCTATCTAGCTATCTTTCTATCTAAAATACCTAATCAGGCTTTTCCAACTTCTCCCTCCAATACATGTGGCACTTTCATATCATTAAAAATGGTTCCTCCTCTTCTTTAGGCTACTGTCTCTGCAGTGTGGATGAAAGTGCAATGAGAAAACATATTTGTATGGTGCATTGAAACTGTCACCTTCTCTTCTGTACATTATTAAACTTGTCCTTTATATCAAGGCCAATGTTATGTTTAAAGACACGTGGGGAGGGGCGTGTGACGTCATGGCAGTTTAGGAGACGTCTCTCCACGGGAGCTCCTAAACATCCCTCATATTTACTATTCTCACTTGAGATACGGTTCTTTTTTTTCATGTCGGGGCAGTAAGTAGTATGACTTTTTTTTAACTTTTTCTGGTCAAAACAAGACCAAACAATGCCGTCGTCACAGGGCAAAACCCAGAGCAAACAAACAAAACACCGACAGACTACACCTGTAATCCAACATGGCCGCCAGCTAGCATGAAGAAGAAGATAGCGACATGGAGCTGGAGCCCGGGCTCGTTAAAGCTCTTCATCTGATGACTAGTAAGATAATGACGGCTATTAATGATAAACTTCTTGCTAAAACAGTCCTCTGTAACACTACCGAGCTGAAGAGGGCTAGTGACGGACTGTATGAGGTGGAAGCTACTAGCTACTGCTAATGAGCCACAAGATAATAGCATGCTAACAGTTAGCCCCGGAGAGGAAACTATGGCAACGTCATTCTAGAACGAGCTCCCCGCTCCCTAGCAACCCGAGCCCGGATCTGAGCAGCGACTGCGCCCAGTCATCACTCCACTGCACGGAGCTCCTCATCAGCAGAAGGTCATGGCAGCAGTGAGGCGCAAAGTGGTGGAGGGAAAGGCCTTTCTACCACTGATCTGTCTTCTGCAGTGCTTCAGGAACGGAAGGAGTTTAATTAAGCGAAACAACGGAATACTCCATGCTTTACCCTGCAAAGCTACAGGTGTCACGGTAAGGACAAGTTTTCTCTCCCCGACTGATGTTCTGCCTTTTGTGACCAGTGTGAAAAGACAATAGGCAATAATGACATAGTACACTGTAAAAAAAAAAGAAAGTGTAAAATAACGGAAATTTTCCGGCAGCAGGGGTGCCAGAAAATGTCTATTAAAAAGCGGAAAAATACTGTCCGTTAATTAACATAAATAAAATGTAAAAAAAACCCAGTAATTATCTTGATATAATTAGACTTTATTACTGTAATTTTACAAGAAATATTTTACTTTTAACATATATTTATTGTTAGAATAGTCATACACCGTAAATCTAAGACCATTTACATATAAATCATAAATGAAAAATGTAATTTTAAGTTGCAAAAGCCCAAATTTACATTAACTCTGAGAAGTTTTGCAAAAAAAATCTGTATTTTTACAAGAAATATTTTTAGAATTCCATGAAATCCTTTTCTTCTAACATAAATTAATTGTTAAATTAGAGTCATAAACCTCTAAAAAACAGAATAATTATCTTTAAAAATGATCAAGAAAAGCTTAAATACAGATAATTACGATTGTGATTACAAAAAATACTGTAAATTTAAGACCATTTACATATAAATCACAAATGAAACATGTAATTTAAAAAAAAAAAAATTCTGTCATTTTTAAATACAGACAAAACATGTAAAATTTTCTGAAAAAAACTAAAAAAAGTGTTTTTTTACAGTGTAAGACAATAGGAGTCTTGGCTCATTAAACTGTGGGTTGCTGACGAGAGGAGCTGCTGTGATCGGCATCAGGCTGTTGAAGCTTCCCTTAACTCCACATGATCATGAGGCTGCTGATCAAACTGAGCATGATCAGATTATTTGATTACTCCATTTGATTTGACTTTAATTTAGTGCTGACTATCTGTGAGGTGATGTCACAATTCTTGGGCGGAGCTTATGCTCCGTGATGTCATCAGTGATGTCATTGGCATCCGAAACAGAGTTTACAAGTAGAAGTCATTTCCTCATTTCTTGTGTTCCGTGATGTCATGTGTGATGTCATTGGCATCC
>CAKAKR010039917.1:0-11902 GCA_916700685.1 Adelosebastes latens | reverse complement strand
CATGCGCTCACACTCCACACTGCAGAAGAGTTAGTTTAGCTCTGAGAATATCTAGTGAATGTTCAGTGGACGTTTGTGCAGAAATAACTGCTGCAGCTCCTCCAGACCAACAGAGGTTTCCCGTGTCTTGTGAAGTGACGGGGCTCCGCAGAGAGAAACGTTATCGTCTCCGACCAAAACTCCGGTGTCTCCCCCGTTCCCTCCGGCCGCGGTCGGGAGGCTGAGGCAGGAAAAGCCAACACTAGGATCAGCATTGATTCATGGAGAGACCTTCGTCTGGTCAGCTAACATTACTGCCAAGCAGCTGAAATATAGAGTGATATTGTGCTTTTAGCTGACGTGTGTTGCCTCACTGTGTTGAGCGATACTCATTCATGTCTATGTAGAGCGAGCACAAGCGCGAACCCGACACTGACTTTCGTTGACTTAACAGGTGTCGCTGATAACAAGCATTTCTGATTCTTACAAACAGTCCCTTTAAGGGGCCAATATAACAAAATATGTAATTGCATCTTGAATGCTTCATATTTATGTGTTTACCAACCAATCTGCCACACAAGATTCTAACTTCTCCTATCCACTAACCCCCTTAGCAAGCCCTACAGCCAGCTAAATGAATCCTGAACTTCAAAAACTGCAATCTAGCTTCACATAATCAGAAACTGATCAAAGGGCTCGAACCACAGGCGTGTTCTTCCACAGAGGCTCTCCTGCTTAGGAATGCACAACATGTCCTGATTGCAGCTCCTCTTCTTTAGCTGTCACTTCTTTAATTGATTTAAGAGAGCCTAGAGGCTCCCCAACCCCCTCCGGCTTACTGTTCCACCTCTCGCTACTAATACTTAAATACTTAACTTGATACTCGGAAACACATGAAATATAAACCATTAAGAAACGGACGGAGAGACTCAGAGACTTCATTTGACAACTCTGGTGTAGAGTCAGTGCTCTTGTGTTCATTTTCTCATCAACAAGCACTAGTAGGAGTGAAAAGCAGAGCAGTTACCTCACACAAGCCTCTCAGTGTCCCTTCGATCTGCTGCTGAGTAGACTAAGTCCATCGATTTCCTGTAACTCTCTCCATGGCCGTTGCTCCGTCTCTGTTACTTCACCCTGTTGAACAAACAGCACGCTCTATTTGCCTTGTTCCCTCTCTTCAGTTCTCTTTTCTGTGTATCCTCTCAGCTCTCTTTATCTTTTTCCCTCTAAGTCCCTCCCTCTCTCATACAGCCATTGACACCCCCCCCCTCTCTCTCTCTCTGTCCCTCACAGTACTTTCATCCAATCCTCTCCTGATTCTATGTCTTTGTTATTCACTCTCTAGGTTTTTCTCTAAGATTCAAATGTATTTTATTGGCAGGAACATAATTAAGTACTGTGTTATATAATGTTTAGTGATGGAAATTGTATTAAGGGCTGTAATTATTAATTTCCAATCTGGTTTACCTCATACACAGGTATGTTCAAGTTCAAGTTCAACACCTTAATTTGTCCCCGAGGGGCAATTGGTTTTGCCGCAGTAGCGAACAACAACATCAACATCTCATGACAATAAGACAATATACACATCCTGTACATCCCCACATACTAAAACACTGAAAAAAGGTGAAACCTTGAAGTACCAAAAATATTAAAAGAGTTACAATATTAAGATAATGACAAGAACAGAAGAACAGGCCTGGGTGGATGTGCTGCTGATATAACCTGTACTTTACAGAGTTGAGCAGTGAAATGGCCGAGGGTATGAAAGAGAATTTATATCGGTTAGTTTTGACTGATGGTTGTCTGAGGCAGGAACCAGAGGGCAGAAACTTCAATTCTGAATGCAGGGGGATGTGTGGGGGGGGATTCTGCTTTCTTTATCAGCTGTTTGTTCTACAGTTCAGACAGACATGTCTGCTGAGTGCCGATGATTTTGCTGCTGATTTTTATCACCCTTGTTAATGAGTTTTTCTGTTTGAGGTTGAGGGATGCATACCGGCAAATAAAAGCAAAAGTGTAAACTGACTCAATAAAAGATTTATAAAACAGTGTCATCAGGGATTTCTCAACCTGGAACTTGGCTAGCTTCATCAAACAAAAGAGACGCTGCTGGCTTTTCTTACACAGCATATCTGTGTTCCTCTCAAAGGTCAACTTATTGTCAATTATGATGCCCAAATACTTGTAAAATTCAACAATCTCAACATCTAGTCCATTTATTGTAGTATTTGCAGGAGTTTGTTGTTGACGTCTGAAATCAATGCACATGTCCTTAGTTTTTGTCACATTCAATTCTAAAAAGGCGTCATTACACCAGTTTAAAAAATAATTGAAAGCAGGACCATGAGACACTTCATCAATGTTCAGCAGGCTCACAATAACTGTGTCATCAGCAAACTTAACAATGTGCTGGTCATCAAACTCACTACGACAGTCATTGGTGTAAATAATGTACAGGAGAGGAGAGAGGACACAGCCTTGGTGCAGAATAAACAGGACAAGAGGCTGAAAGCTCAAACACAGTTTGTACGTTAAAAATATTAAAAACAGGAGGGCAATCGAACGAGCTACACAGTGCACTTTTAAGAGTGTATGACACTGACGCAATCACTTGATATACTGTAAATAGCAAAGACACACAGGGAGCAGTTGAGGCTAATAATAACATAGGCCCCAACACACACGGTGAAGCACAACGTAAGATCCAATAGGGCAAAATACCACTGCACACACATGTTTAGAATCACAACTCTTATGTTGCACACAGGAAATAATAGGTGGATTAACACTGTAACCAACAATATACTATGAGCAGACAAGAGGGGGTCTCTAAAATTATATGGAGCCTATAACTCCTAATTAATTACCCTACAGCTTAAAGACTGCAGCGCCCATCAACAATATGGCATTATGCCCAATAACAATACCAAAAAACATACAAAAGGCCCCTTACTCAGACTAAACTCCTAACATGGGAAATAAAAAGTGACCGTAAATATGGCACTTAAAGTTGACAGTCCTATGAAAATAAACAGACTACATTCATTTTATGCCGTACCTTTAAGTCACCTAGATTACACTCAAACCAGCGGCATGCTTTAATACTAAAAAGGAAAAGAAAATACATTAAACAATCTCATAGTTACATTCTAGTAGTGCATGACTTACAATCATAATCCCGGACGGGTCAAATAAACACCAGACTTTCAACCAGGAGGCCGCTGTTGGTGTCCCTTGTGAAACTAAAAGTAACGTTGACTTATTTTATCATGACAGTTTTTAGTCACACGACTCGTCAGTCCCGTGAGTCATGTGACTCGTCAGTCATGTGAGTCTTTAGTCAGTGAAGTCAACGTCAACCCCGACCGTTTCCTAACCCTACCTAAGCCCACGGACACACCAGGAACATCAGGAGTGCGTGGCGGCTGCGTGGCGTGTCGGCTGCGTGATACACGCATTGGGCGTTCACACCAGCTGCATTTCAGCTGCGTGTCTGCTGCGTTTCTGCTGCTGCTGTCAGCCCTTTCTTTCTACATAGAGTTTGCCTTTTAATGGCCATTTCATTTCATTATAAATATAATTTATATTTATTTTAGACAGAGAAAGGTTCAGAAACGTGTGGTAATTAGTAAATAATAGTAATAATCCACAATTAAAACTCCGTACTATATTCATTCATGGAGCTCTCCAAGTCACTCTATGTTCTAGAAAACTGTCCGGCACATATTTCAGAATAAAAGCCTCGTGTTAACAAATGAAGGAATTCTGTTCACAGAAAAAACGCTTGAGGGCTTTTATTTCGAAATGAAAGCAGGAAGTGTTGATTTAAACCCCATACTTTATCAATTCATGGAGCTCTCAAAGTCACTGCAAGTTCCACAGTACTGACTGCTCATATTTCAGAATAAAAGCCTTGTGTTAACAAATGACGGAATTCTGTCTATAGAAAAAACGCTTGAGGGCTTTTATTTTGAAATGAAAGCAGGAAGAGTTGATTTAAAAATAAGTCTTTACTTTTTTTCATCTCCGTAACATATTCTACAGATAGACCTTGAAACTTTAGTAATGTAGCGGGTATGATGTCAATATACAGTCAATAGATCACCTTCACTGTCTATGACATATTCTACAGATGTCTAGACATGTAAACTGTAGTAATGTTGCTGGTATGATGTTAATATACAGTCAATAGATCACTTTCACTGTCTGTTGATGCTGTGAGACGCGCGTGGCACGCGTCAAAAATAGGCGAGACCTCTATTCTCTAGAAGAGACGCAGCGTCTCACGCGGGCAGTGTGACTGTTCTAACCTGTTAACAGGGTCGTCGAGATAAAAAGCAACAGGTAACGCCGCCGCCACGCGCTCATGACGTTCCTGGTGTGTCTGGGCTGTTAGTGGTTGTGTTGCGTAAACCTAACTTCCTGTGAAAACTAAAGTTAATTTTGAAAGGGAACTATGCATGTAATGAGCGTATATTGACACGCCGCCCCTGACACGTCCAAAAGTAACGCAAAAGGGGTACCCCCTGCGTCGGTCTCCGATACCGAGGGGCACTGATCAAGTGATGGTATTTGACGAGTTGGAAGTGAGAATGTGTTGGTCACATAGAAAAGAAAGCAAATGACGGAGAACTCTGGAGGTTCCTCGTCAACGGCTTATATTCCAGGATGAATGTCGGGCGTAAGTGAAGTGACATGTTGGAGCTCCTCTGCCGGCTGTTTTGCTGTATTGTAGCTATGACACTATGACCCCCCCTCCCCCCGGTGTGTGAAGGCCTTAAGCCGTGCAAAAGCCTTTGGTTCGAGCTAGCTGTGTCGCACTGCCTCCAGTCCTCATGCTAAGCTAGGCTAACCATGTGCTGACTCGAGCTTTGTACTTAGCACACACACATAACACTGATATTGGTCTTTTCATCTCACTGTTGGAAAATACAAAAACATGTTATGAACATTACTGAATTGTATTCTGTGATTGAAGAAAAAAACAAACAAAAATAAAATAAATAAAATAATATGACGTTACATTTTTATGTAATGCATTCCCTCTGTGTGTTGCTGTTTCTCATTCAGCACAGTCTGTTGTTGAAAATGTCACTAAACTGATATTCATCTGCCCCCCCCCTCACACCTCAGAGTAGTCGACAGTATCAGTCATGAAGATTCCAGGCAAACGGTCTGTTTCTCTGCCGGCTGTTTTCTCTGTATTGGAGCAAAGACGCTATCTCACTACATCTCCCCTGAGCTTCTCCAGCAGGGCATTCTCCCAGCACTTAATCACGCACGCACACACACACACACACACACACACACACACACACACACACACACAGTCTTACAAGTATGCCTGTTATGACAACCAAGCGCACAGTGACACCTGCATGATTATGAGCACAAACACAGGATGACTTTGCCCGCAAGTGTGGCTGTGTATGAAAACAAAAGATGGCATGTGTGCACATGCACGCACGCACATACACACACACACACACACACACAAACAAATAACCCAATCATTTGATATGTATGACATGCATGCAGACATATTGAAAACCCACCACTGACGTGATATGCATTCACAGCCACACATGCAGCAAGTGAACACAAACAAACACACACACACAAAAAACAAACTGTGGATTAGCGTCACCCCCCCCCTTTCTTAAAGCTTGACACTACAGGGGACTCTGGTGCTACAAATACCCTTATCGAGCTCCCATCCTAACCAATTACAGACTTAACCTGTGATGCTGTGTTGGTGCATGTGTGTGTTCACAGCTAATACATTTTGGTAAATATACGTGTACTGTGGCAAATCACACGCAGCCTCATTACTTAACAGCATGCTGCTTGGTCACCCAGGCTGAGTAGTTTGACAGATGATCAGAGCTGTTCTAAATGTGTCTTTAATTTGACTGCTAATAAGAAAAGCTGCAGCTGTTGCATTTTTGATATACAAACACCCCTCCCTCTCTGCCCATGTTACCAACACTTTTTCTCTCTCTTATCTCACTTGTGTCTCGCTTTTTTTCAAATCTGAGACGGAGACAAATCAGCCCGTTTTCATTCCCAGGGCATCAAATACCGACGCTTTGTCTCAGCTGTCAGCATGTGATACCAACTCAGAAGGCACCCTTTACGACGGTATGAAACACACCGGGCTTTCCATTAACTACAACGTAAACCCATCTGCGTCGATATTAAACGCTCAGGGAAAGTGCTGTGGCGGTGTAGTTTAAAGAGCGAAAGACACACGCTGGATTTGCGGGAGGATGGGCCTAACAAACACAAGACTTTCATCCAGGAGAACCGCTGCTTGTGTCCCGTATGTCAAGTTTCACTTTCAAGTTACAATCAGCCCGTTGGTGTCCTGTGTTCACAACATTCAGTGTCATTTTCACCGTACAAATGTAGTAGTTTTAAGCCCGACTACTTTGTTTTTTTCCTAAACCTAACTAAGTGGTTTTACTGCCTGAACCTAAGCAAGTGTTCTTGTTTACTTCACAACATTAAGCAGGTGTTTACTGCGACTGAACAATGACGCCAAAGGGTCTGACAAAGCGTCCATATATGATCAGTTGGGATGAGAACGTGTAGAAGAAAAACAGGTGAGAGAGGAAGATATACATTCTAACTGGACACATTGATTTGAGGATTGAGAATCTGATGAATTTATAATTCAAAGAATTATCATAGACCTTGAAATTGTGTGTGGTCTATTTCTGCAATCAATGATCAGTATTGACTGTTCACACGTCTTCTAAAGCTAGAGTTGTGTCCCAAATGTGTCACTACTAATGCTAAGCAGGTTTTGAGTATGTGATGTGTTCAAACTTTGAAAATGTCACAATTGAATACCTCAAGCAAGACTAACAGCCACGCTGAATGCTAACTGATGATAACATGCACGCAATGACATGCTAATGTTTAGCAGGTATATTTTTTGCCATTGTTACCATCTAACAGCTTGGACACACCAGGAACGTCAGGAGTGCGTGGCGGCTGCGTTACCTGTTGTTTTTTATTTCGGCATCCCTGTTAACAGGTTAGAGCAGCCACACTAACCGCATGAGACGCGCGTCTCAGCTGCATCTCTTCTAGAGAATAGAGGTCTCGCCTATTTTTGACGCATGCCGCGCGTCTCACAGCAGCAACAGACAGTGAAGGTGATCTATTGACTGTATATTGACATCATATCAGCTACATTACTACAGTTTCAATGCCTATCTGTAGAATATGTTACGGAGATGAAAAAAAGTAAAGACTTATTTTTAAATCAACACTTCCTGCTTTCATTTCAAAATAAAAGTCCTCAAGCGTTTTTTTCTATGGACAGAATTCCTCCATTTGTTAACACAAGGCTTTTATTCTGAAATATGTGCCGGACAGTGTTCTAGAACATGCAGTGACTTGGAGAGCTTCATGAATGAATATAGTACGGAGTTTTAATTGTGGATTATTACTATTATTTATAAATTACCACACGTTTCTTAACCTTTCTCTGTCTAAAATAAATATAAATGACATTTATAATGAAATGAAATGGCCATTAAAAGGCAAACTCTATGTAAAAAGAAAGGGCTGACAGCAACAGCAGAAACGCAGCAGACACTCAGCTGAAATGCAGCTGGTGTGAACGCCCGACGCGTGAATCACGCAGCCACAATGCCACGCAGCCGCCACGCGCTCCTGACGTTCCTGGTGTGTCCGAGGCTTTATTCTGCATGTTTCTGCAGGTATTTGGTCATAAACTGGACAAATTGGAAATTCACAGGACAACTAACTTTGACCCAAAAAAAAGAAACATTTTAATATATCCAAAAACGTTTTGCTTCCTTTTTTGAAGTCACAATATCATTGATATCTGTTGGTACGCTTATTACATCATTTTATTTGAGTACAAAATGGTAACATATGTGGATTCTTTGTATAGTAACAACAAAATCGGTAAAGTCAGTGTGTGTTTACATGAGTACATGTTTGATTTTAATGAAGAAAAAAATTAATAGATACACACATGTATTTCAGAAAGCTTCACAGACGCCCTGCAATCCCAGCAGGGACCACTAAAGGTCCACTGACCCCCAGTTGAGAAACAGTGGTATAGACAAACCATGCTTGACTACATGGGACGCAGCAGCACTACTATGTTTTTCTCTGTTTCACCTATAAGAGCCACAATTTCTTGACAATGAAATTTGATTAAAATGACTTTCCAAATTGGCTCTGCCATCAGTCCATTGTTGTCTGGGCTTGGAAATCTTCAGGGGCTTCATGACTGATAAAGAGGGGCATGGAGAGAAGCTCTGCATGATCGAATTCTCTTCATTGTATTGAA
The DNA here is from genome assembly GCA_916700685.1 of Adelosebastes latens. Lineage (NCBI taxonomy): Eukaryota > Metazoa > Chordata > Actinopteri > Perciformes > Sebastidae > Adelosebastes > Adelosebastes latens. Next base: position 3,585 of record CAKAKR010039917.1, on the reverse strand, counting down.
GCTTACAGGAGCAGGTTCCAGTGATCATCTAAACTAGTCTTGCCGCTGGATATAAAAGAGAAAATCCCTATCGTCGACCCTATAGAAATCACCTTGTTGACCGCCTAATCAGCTTCAGCAGCTTTCTTTTGCAAAGTGATCGATCAACGTTAGGAGCTGTACGTAGCTGGCCAGGTGTTCCTGAGCTCCGGGTCATTCCCCTGCATCCAAGAAGCTGCACGCTTCCTCTGAGACTACCCTTCAATCTGGCGGAAAACCTTCGATTTAAAGAGCAGAATATTTACTCAAAGACGGACTGAAAAACAACACAATATTGGCGTTCTCCATTACATCACTGATAACACATACAACCAGAGAACAGCTGATTTTTGACAGAGGCATGTCCATTCTTGCTACTAGGAATTATGTCCATATTAGACATATCTGCATCTCACAATTCCTTTCCATTTCCAACAGTCAATGCCAAAGCACGCACTAGTTATGTCCTTTAAGTAGCCATGGTGAAATGATGTGGAGGTTGGGCTGGTGGATGGGTGTGGAGCACGTCTGGCTTTCATGCTGGAGACCAGAGTTCAGGGCGTCCTGGAGGCCTAGGGGTAAGGCAACGATCATGAACCACACCATGCCCAGTTTGTGCCTGACTGGGGACCTTTGTTTCATGCAATTCCCCATCTCTCTCTATTTTCCCATCATCTTTCTACTTTCATCTATCTATTAAAATGCCCAGAAACGAATACAAATTAATTGTTTACATTCTGTGTTCTCATAACCTTAAAGGGACTGTTTGTAACTTTTTACACGTATAAAATCTACCGGGTCGGTTTCCCATGCTCGCGAGTCTCTGCTCCTCTGCTCCTCTCTGCTCCTCTGCTCCTCTGCCTGCCTTAACTCACACATCGCGCGCATTCTCGCTGTCTCGCTCCATCTCTACACGTGCACGCACGCACACTCCACACTGCAGAAGAGTTAGTAGCTCTGAGAATATCTAGTGAATGTACAGTGGACGTTTGTGCAGAAATAACTGCTGCAGCTCCTCCAGACCAACAGAGGTTTCCCGTGTCTTGCGAAGTGACGGGGCTCCGCAGAGAGAAACGTTATCGTCTCTGACCGGGTGCCGGTGTCTTCCTCCGGCTGTGGTCGGAGACGATAACGTTTCTCTTCCTGTTTCAGCCCCGGAGGCTGAAGCAGGAAAAGCCAACACTAAGATCAGCATTGATTCATGGAGAGACCTTCGTCTGGTCAGCTAACATTACTGCCAAGCAGCTGAAATATAGAGTGATATTGTGGTTTTAGCTGACGTGTGTCACCTCACTGTTTTGAGCGATGCTCATTCATGTCTATTTAGGGCGAGCAAGCGTGAGCCCGACGCTGACTTTCGTTGACTTAACGGCCACAGGTGTCGCTGTTAACAAGCATTTCTGAAAGTTACAAACAGTCCCTTTAAAGGGACTATTTGTAAGAATCAGAAATTGCTGTATGTATGTATTTGCCACAATCATTATCTTTCCCTTACCGCCACCATACTTTATCTGAAAGCGGAAATTTGAAAAAAATGTCGGTGAACGTAATCCGTCTTGCAGAATTGGACTCATGGATGGACAGGAAGGTTTCATTAGAGTGGGTTTAATGCAACAGGACAACAATCTGTAATGTGATGTTTAAAAGTTGTTGGAAAGGAGACATGAAGGGGATAAATAGAGACTGAAAATGTCAGAAAGGCAGGACACTATTCTTAGCCATTAACTGTTTTTTTTTCAGCTTACTTTACTAAAGTAGAAAAGAAAGCTAAAAAAAAAAAAACTAGAAAGCATTCAGAAAGATCATACCTTCAATACTATATAATCATGTAATGCTGTTATTTAAAAAGTGTTTAGTTTCTAATCTCCATCTGGATCTAGATCTGCAATGAAATACACATTGTAATAGACAGCCACGCAGATTTATGGAAATATTTGTAGTTTGTACAAAGAAGAGTCGAACTCATGACCACTGAGTTTGTTATAGCAATATTAGATGCTCACAGCAAGTGCTCCGCAAGTCAGGTGACGTAAAGAGCGACAAAGTCACCGTAGGGAGGAGGACGGGGTGGATGGATGGGTCAAACAAACACAGGACTTCCAAGAGACCACTTTTCCTGTCCCGTGTGAAACCAAAAGTCAACGTTGACTTTTTTTACCTTGAGTACTTATCTTGTTTAGCTTACGTAACTTAACTTACGTAGGAAAGATACTTATTTGAACCCAAACTACAATGTTTTCCTAAACGTAACCAAGTTTCTTTTTGTTGCCTAATCATAATCAAGCAGTTGTGTTTGAATTCACAATGTTAACCAGTGCATTAAAAATGACGCCAAGGGTTCCTGACCAAGCGTTTGACAAGTTGGGAATGAGAATGGGTTGGTTATAGCCATTATTTATGCTTTCAGATTGTGTAGGATTGCTCAGAAATGTGCATGTGAAGAATCTAAATCTTGTTCCAACTGCATGATGTGTTTTAGAGTTATGTCAATTTATGTCCAAAAGAGCTTCCCTGAAAGAATTTTGCAAATGGTTCCAGGATAAACAGTATGTACTATCAGAAGGTAACCCTGTGTCCTACAAAATTACATTCCCATACAATTAAACTGCATTCTCAATTAAATATAATTATTAATATACATAGCAACGGTCTGTTATACATAGCAACGGTCTGTTATACATAGCATAGAGAAAGACCACAGAACACCATGATTGACCAGTCAGAATCGAGTATTCAAAACAGCCATGTAATAAATATATATATATATATATATATATATACAAACTGTATACTGCGTGTGTGTATATATATATATATTTATATATATATTTCTTTTTTTTCAGAGACTTCTTAAAAGTAATAAATCCATCAATGAAAGTCTTCTGTGAATATTTATCCATTTATCTGTGTTGAAAGCAGTTGTTGTTGTCGTTAGCTGTTGGCTGTTAGCTGTTAGCTGTTAGCTGTTAGCTGTTAGCTAAAGCTTAAAGATATTAAGATTTAGCCCGGGATCGATCACCGACATCGAGGCATGCCACCCTCTCTCCCGGAGGAACAAGAGTGACAAACCGGCCATAATAATCCGGTTTACCAACAGTAAGCACAAAAATAGGCTGCTTAGACAAGGAAGGAAGCTGAAGGGGTCCGACGTTTATGTGAATGAACATCTTACAAAGAAAAATGCAGACATTGCCAGAAAGGCACGCTTTCTAAGAAAGCAGAGGAAAATTCAATCAACGTGGACTGCAAACTGTAAAGTGATCATCAAACTGAACGGGTCACCAGAGGAGGCCAGAGTGCTGGTTATCAGAGAAATTGAAGAATTGGACAAATACCAGTGACACCAGAACAACACAACAAGGTAATCATACCTGTCTGTGGAAAATGGGTTCTTGTGGAATTACATAACATTCACTGAACATTATCTGAACACAATATGCATGAACTGGAACTGGAAGATATTGATCCTGACAATAATTTTTTTAACCATCTAAACAACACATGTTGCTACTACACCGATGAACAGTATAACAGCAATGTGAAGTCAGCTCAAGGAAGGTCAATTAT
>CAKAKR010039914.1:7784-31422 GCA_916700685.1 Adelosebastes latens | reverse complement strand
TGTCTCACTTTTTTTCATTCATTCATTCATTCAACTCTTTATTTAAATCTCAAGGAATCATTGAGGTCATGCCGTCATTTTCAATGATGTCCAGAGTACAATAAAACAGAATGTACAATAAAAGAAAATATGAAAATGAGCTAATATAATATAATAATAATATACACAGAACATAATTAATGAATTACAATAGAAAACAATAGAACAATGTTAAAGAAACAGCTAATTCAAGAACGGAGTAGTTTGTAATCATGGATTTAAAATCACCTATATGTACACTTGTGTTTAGTTTGAATGTATTTTGTAAACTGTTCCAAGTTTTTGCAGCACAAACACCAAAAGCAGTTTCCCCAAATTTAGTGTTTGTACGCGGGACTTCAAGCTTTAGCCAATCACTTGAACGAACTTGAACTTGGTCTTGAACCCATCAGGTGACTTGGTTGGAGGAGAGTCCCTCTACCCATCAGGCATTTGTTTCATTTGGTGCAGCCTTGGGTGTGGCTGGCAGTGGGGAAATCTAAAAGATTTATTGGTGCATCTGATAGACGTCCCCCTATGGTCTTCAGTACATCACCATCCGTCTTTCATTTCCCCCCACATGACTTCTTTATCAAAGCCCAAACATATGGTGACTTTCGAAAACTCCGGAGCAATTAGAGTAGCAAATCTCACGGTCCAAAAGCAGACACCTGAGGCAAAGTTCAGCTCATTTGTTCTCTCCTCTTCATCACCTCCCCCTCCTCAGTGGTGCTCTCGCTCTTCAAACCCATCCCGAGTGATTCATGGGCTCCGGTTTACAACAAAGCACCTGTCCATTTTACAACATCAAGAGGTGTCAACCTTCACCAGAATTAGATCCTGAGCGACGCAGAGGAGAACAAAAGACTTGCGTATGACATGTTCACTTGCTGAGACTGCTTTTCACTAAAAATAGAACAAAAGATTATGATGTGCTTTTGTGTGTATGTGTGGAAAACAGAAGAGAGATGAAGGTGCTGTAGTGATATAAAGAGGACATCAAAAAAGACAATGCAGTGGTGGGGTTTGTCTAAAATGTATACGTTTTATTAAAGAAATGGAGTGAGAGACAGAGATGACAGGTGACTGTGGGACCATTTTAGCTCTGTTAGGTTTTGTTTCTTCTTGACAGGTGTGTCCTGCAGGAATATGACAAAAGCTGCAAAAAAAAGTAAGGCATTTTAGAAATGCAGACACCATTGTTCTTTAGCTATTCAAGCTCCCATAATTAGAAGACTAACACAAGTTCTGGATTAAGTATTTCCCCAGTTCACATAGTTTTTGATATGTACTTTTTGACATCTTATTCAAACTTTGACAGCAAGGAAAGACTTATTTAACATCATAAAAAGGGAGTTTGGTTTCCAAGGTCAAGAATGAACTTTGAACTGCAGCCATTATTATTATTATTATAATTATTATTATTATTATCATTATTATTATTATTATTATTATTATTATTATTGGCCCTGACTCCAAAGGCTCGGTCTCCTCTGGTTTGACCTACACTGTAAAAAAAAACAGATTTCTTTACAGTTTTTTTCAAGAAATTTTAAATTTTTTGTCTGTATTTCAAAATGACAGAAAAAAAATGTAAAAATTACATGTTTCATTTGTGATTTATATGTAAATGGTCTTAGATTTACAGTATTTTCTGTAATCACAATCGTAATTATCTGTATTTAAGTTTTTCTTGATCATTTTTAAAGACAATTATTCTGTTTTTTAGAGGTTTATGACTTTATTTTAACAATTAATTTATGTTAGAAGAAAAGGATTTCATGGAATTCTAAAAATATTTCTTGTAAAAATACAGATTTGTTTTGCAAAACTTCTGAGAGTTAATGTAAATTTGGGCTTTTGCAACGTAAAATTACATGTTTCATTTGTGATTTATATGTAAATGGTCTTAGATTTACGGTGTATGACTATTCTAACAATAAATATATGTTAAAAGTATAATATTTCTTGTAATATTACAGTAATAAAGGCTAATTATATAAAGATTATTACTGTTTTTTATTTACAGTTTATTTATGTTAATTAACGGACAGTATTTTTCAGTTTTTTAACAGACATTTTTTGACGCCCCTGCTGCCGGAACATTTCCGTTATTTTACACTTTTTTTTACAGTGTAGGAATAAGCTAGAATGGAAGAAAAGTCCTAAAAGTGCTCTAAAAAATTGGAAAATTTAGGCATCTACAAATCCAATGATGTAATTGAAAGCTCCAGAACAGCTACTAAATAGATCTTGAGGTGAGATTTTTTTTCCTATACTACTGTTTCCAAGGTCAAGAATAAGAAGAGAAGAGCTTGTGTCTATTTGACAATTGGTGATACAAATCAACATGATTTCCTCTAATCTACAACAGTTTTTCCTCTCATACAGAGTGAACGCATCTTGGCAGACCACTCCTCTCGCCGCCCATTAGAAATGCATTAGTCCTGGTGTGCTTGTATAACTCTTGTAAACGCTGACTGACTGCAGCCGTCTCTTCAATCAATCACCACACAACCACCGGCGAAGATAAGACTTTCAGATTCATTACTGAGATAGCTGAGATTAAGCAACTGTTGGGGTGGACATGGAAATCAATTTCAGAGCTGTATCCGTTTATCTAAATCACAGTTTCCCACTCTGCTGGGATGATCTTTGTCTGGGTTAATGCAATCATTTCGCCCTGCTAATCCCGGCCCAGGGCCCCAGGTGCTGCAGCTGGAGGAGCAGCCACAGCCACCGCTCATCTGCCTGTTCAGGAAATTTATCCAACCTGTTAACATGCAGCTTTATTTTGGTGTTACTCATCTAGTTTTCTCACCGATTTTTTCCTTAAAGTAGAAAGCAGAAATTAGGGTCATTTTCATTCATACATGTTATTCCTATGGTCTAAGACAGTTCAAAATTATTAGTAAACATGAACAACTCTCTCCCAAATCAAAAAACTACAATGATAAAACTCAAATTTGTGATGTCTAAAGTGTGGAGCTGCTCCATAGACGATGAATGGGGAGGGATGTTCTAGATGACACTGAGAGCAGCCAGGGGAATGATCTGAGTATATGGGAACATTTTCACATTTTCACAACTGACAACACTACAATAAAATAAAGCTCATTTGGGTATAAAAAACAAAACAAACATCGTGTGGGTCCATAAAAAACAGTCTCCCATTCATTGTCTATGGAGCAGCTACACACTTTATACCCTATGACATCAGAAGTTTAAGACTTACTTCTCTGGTTTCTGGCTTTGAGAGAGACGAGCTCAACAAGAAATAACAAGAAATAATAATTTCAGAAGAAAACTAAATTTACATTTTTTATCACAACTGTCTATATTTGTTTCTGCGTGCAAATTTTATTTAGACATTTGTAGCCCAAGGCCTCAGGTGAAAAACTAGAAAAAATAAAATCTTATTTGTTTTTTTATCCTATTTGGTCATATTCATGACCAAATAGGGTAAAAAAAAAAGTTTAAGTTTGGGAAAAACTGTAATTCTCAGGTATTATTTATTACGAGTTTAACACTAAAAAACCTCAGCTAACCTGCTTCATTAGGACTGCATGGATGTAGTAGTTCGACCAAATTTGACAGACGGTGGGACCATAGCAAACAATCCCTCAACTGTCGTCAGAATTTGATTCAAATGTTGCTAAACTCTGAGACAGACAGAAAACGACACAAATCTGTGAAATAAGTCTGATCCAACTTTGTAAAACTGAATGTTCAATGCTTGCAGTGAGAAGCTGATTGAGAAAATAGATTTTTCTTTCCTGAGTCACCTCTCTGTTTTATTTGGATGAAAAATAGACAAACATTTATGTATCTGTGGTCTAAATCTGAGTTATTAATCAATAACTCTATTCAGCACCTGGAGGTGTCCATCAACATTGATGTAGAAAATGCTGCACCCAGCATCGTTCTGTCTGCTCCACGCTGACTGAAGAGTGTTGCTCCCGGGTCAGGTGAATAATAATGTACAAGGGATATGGATCTGTCCCTCCAGTAATCAATAACATCAGTGTAGCAGAGCTTCTCTCGGCGGTCTCTGACGAGTTCACATTGGACAAATGTCTCCAGTAATGAGAGACAGAAAAAGCTGAGAAAACAAGTCAATACAAACGATGAGCAGGAAAACTTAGAATAGCTCTCACACATTTTTTTCATCTCTGCCCCTTCAGCTGTTATTTTGGCACCATTAGATTTGGGATTAACTCCAGTAAGACGACGATTTGTCAATAACACCCATAGGGAACGGCTGAACTATGGCAGTCGATAATAAAAGACGAGAAATAACAAGTATTCTATGTCTGTATTGGTTTCACCATTAATTCCGTCCTACTTTGAAGATGCTTTTATGATGCAGCATAAAATCTTTAAATGTTCACAAGCTTCCTGACCTTAAAGGAACAGTGTGTAACATTTCAGGGATCTATTGGCAGAAATGGATATAATATTCATAACTAATGTTTTTATGTTACCTGAAGGCCACCGTAGTTCTCCGCCACGCTTGTGAAACTGTAGTAGCCGCAGAGTGCAAAACCGTGGAACCGCCAGCCGCCGTCTGACTTCCGTTGCTCCTAAAGTAGTGTTATTATGGTAAGGATGGCCTCTGAGCGAGGTGAACGCCATTCCCACGGTTTTGCACTCGGCGGCTCACTTTACCGCAGTCTTGGAAAGGGAGGAGTGAGCGGAGGGGTACTCAGTTGGTTTGCAATCTGCAACCACACCACTAGATGTCGCCAAATCCTACACACTGTACCTTTAAGTCTGATGCTGCTATGTAGAGGCAAGAAAACAACAGCAACAACCAGCTATTCCAACTTTGAGAAAAGTTAGAGGATTAGTTCACCCATATAATAAAAATAAACAAATTTTCTGAATTGGAAATTTGGTTTTATTTGTGGAGATTTTGCTGAAACATCTGCTGCCACCCCAATATGGAGGTGAATTCAATTTTATATGATGCTCACAGCGATGAAAAGTGAGGCAACGCCCTGATAATCCACAGCCTTCACTGTCAATAGTTTTAATTGGAACTATTGTCCTGGTAGAAAGTCTTTTTCTGTTTGTCTGTTTGGCTGAATTGAACCTACAAACAATATCAAGTGGACAGTAACAAGGGCAGAAGGCGGACGAGTCTGGATGTCTTGCCAACTTGTCTGAGAGCTCGCTGTGGAAGAATGCGCGCCCATATAATCAGTTCAGGCCTTAATCTGATTTGATTAGTGTGTCCTGCTGGACGAGGAGAGGAGCTGCGGCCCTCAGGCTGCTGTCGCACTCTGCGTGAAGTCTCCGAGAACTTGTAATGAGGCCAGCCGAGTCTTTTTCTCTCCCGTCTTTCACGGGTGAGTGTGCATGGATAACTAGCACACATACACATGTAAGTAAGATTTGCTAGATTGTTTATTTAGCAGCTCAGAGTATGCATATCTATATACTGTTAACACTCACTCAGTGTAATAAGATTCCTGAGATGTACTGTATGTATGTGTGTATGGGTGTGACAAATCTGGATCAATACCTCAATAAAAGCAAGATTTACAGGGTGGACAAAATAATAGAAACACCTCACATTATAGTAGTCCTGCAGTAAATATCTGTTTAGCTGACACTGTCAAAGGTATTTATTAGGGCTGTGAATCGATTAAATATTGATCAAAATTGCGATTAATCGCATGATTGTCCATAGTTAATCACTATTAATCGCAAATTAATTGCTCATTTTTTATCTGTTTAAAATGTTCCTTAAAGGGAGATTTGTCAAGTATTTAATACTCTTATCAACATGAAAGTGGGAAAATATGCTGCTTTATGCAAATATATGTATATATTTATTATTGGAAATCAACTAACAAAACAAAACAATGACAAATATTGTCCAGAAACCCTCACAGGTACTACATTCAACATAAGAAAAATATGCTCCAATAGCAATGACAATAGCAATGACAAACTCAAGACCAACAGGCAACAACAGCTGTCAGTGTGTCAGTGTGCTGACTTGACTATGACTTGCCCCAAACTGCATGTGATTATCATAAAGTGGGCATGTCTGTAAAGGGGAGACTCGTGGGTACCCATAGAACCCATTTCATTCACATATCTTGAGGTCAGAGGTCAAATGACCTCTTTGAAAATGGCCATGCCCATTTTTCCTAACCAAAATTTGGCGCAAGTTTGGAGCGTTATTTAACCTCCTTCTCTTTTTGCTGACGCCCAGAAACGTCCCGAACACAGCAAAATAAGAAAAGAGAAAACACCGGCAGAGGGCAGCGTCTCTACAGATACAGCCACCACCACACACTTCTATTCTAGTGGGTAATAAATGATGATTGAGATCAGTCTATACATTGTTTTTTTTGGGGAAATGTTGCATATTATACCTTTCAGCCTCTTCCCTCTCTTCCTCTTTCTTTGTCCCTCTCTGTTGTTTCTCCTCTTCCGTCCTTGCTAATGAGTGGCTAATGGAGTTTCATCAGCTCTAGTGAGTAATCCACTTCACAGACCGGCTCTGCTTGGCCCACAACACACCACAGCTTCCCCTCCCAGGAATGGAGCCATTTAAGTGTAACTGTTAACACTTCTGCATGCTGTGTGTGAGCAAGTGAACGGGGTGAGTGAATGAAAGACTGGGGGGTAGGCAAGAGAGAGTGTTTTCTTCTTTGCCCAAGAGAGTGTGAGACAGATGCTGTTAGGAAGTGACTTACATTTCTAATGAGCACAGGGACATCAGTATCCACTCGTGAGTGAACAATCTTCCCCTGAAGACGGAGCTCAGTGGAGGTTCCTGGGTTGGGTGGTAGATAGAGCCGTCAAGCAGGAAATGGTGTCACACACCGAGGAGTAAGGGACTGCTACGACCTGTGTGCAGGGGAATAAATATCCTGTGACACAGCCAGGCATGTAATGGGAAAACCCAGGCACCAAAACCCAAGGACGCACACACACACACACAAAGGCAAACTGAGCTCAAATATTCAGCAGAAAAACAAAGGCAGCTCCTCGGCCATTCTGGGTCATCAGATCAATATTGTTTGACAGATTTATTTCCACATAAATATGTAAGGACGATGACAGCTTTCGCATCGATTGATCTGAGAATAGTTTGGCAAAGGGGCGATTCTAGGATCAGACCTTTAGGGGAGCTCAGCCCCCAATGAGAACGTGGCATGTGTACAGTCAAGGGTGTTGGTTTCATTTCAACATTGCCCCAAACTGCATGTGATTATCATAAAGTGGGCATGTCTGTAAAGGGGAGACTCATGGGTACCCATAGAACCCATTTTCATTCACATATCTCGAGGTCAGAGGTCAAGGGACCCCTTTGAAAATGGCCATGCCAGTTTTTCCTCGCCAAAATTTAGCCTAACTTTGGAGTGTTATTTAGCCTCCTTGACAAGCTAGCGTGATGTGGTTGGTACCAATGGATTCCTTAGGTTTTTTAGTTTACTAGCGTTAAGACTAAGCCTGTTACAACCTTTTAAACACAGTTAGATAATTATCTTTTAGGGGTGCCGAGATGAAATTTAGGTGTACTTGAGCACACAAAGAGTCTAAAATAGCCACTGGTTTGGCATTCAAATACTGCTTCATTTACTGGAGTACTGAGATGCTGAGCACACTCTATGGATCAGACCTAATATTACTTTTTCAAATAGCATTTTGTGCCCACTTTAATAGAAAATGTAAGCTAAATACAGATATGTAGAGAGGGAATTTAGCTTTGATAAAGATACAGGATGACGTTTGAGCTTGGAGCCTGAATACATGACATTAAAGAAGGTGTTTGTGTACAGCAGGGTGACTTTTCCGAAATGACAGCTCTGAAAATGACACAACAGAAGCTACCGAGGCATTTTCATCAAATGCTATTAAGTTTTGTCTGGGTCTGTCGAGGCCAGTGTCACGTTTTATGTGGCTCTGGCTGCATCTTAGAGGACACCTGCAGGCCGTGGACAGAAGGAGATGAACCTGGGGTCTCTGGAGGAGGCGGTGATGGGATGGTGGAGAAACTGTTCCACTGTGCACGAGACCTCTCGCCCACCCAACCACGATGTGTGTGTGGTGAGGAGCACCTTCAGTGACCAGACAATCATTTCAGCATGTGGGAGTATCTTTGTTCCCCGTTACTGATAGCGGACAAAATCATTTCAGTGCAGTCTACATTCTGTGTTTTTATTTTTTGAGTTTAGCAGGTGCTTTTAACATCTAGCTTTGGTTAAGATTTACAATACCTGAGTGTGTGCTGCTTGACGGCCGACCAGATAAACAAAGACAATCCAGATGCGGATTGTCACTAAATGTGCGTTCCAATATCCAAAGGAATCCATAAGAACAAGAGGGTCAAAGTTCAAGGTGCAATGCTATGACGAAGTAGTATGTCCCATTATATGCATACTGCATGCAACAGTATGTACTTTGTAAGGGCAGCTGCATTATGGACTAAAAGTAAAAATAAAAAGTATGCAATAGGGAACGTAGCCTAAATTTCTGCATTAACGTGTTTGAAAAAGCACGTGGGAGGGGTTGCAACATGTGAACAGGGCAGATGATAATAATGATGATTTACTTTAGTGTTTTTTAGTTAATTATGTGTCAATTGCTTTCTGGGATGATTAAAGTCCTAATCTATACACCATCTGTTACTTAACTGTTAAAGGGACAGTCTGTCCACCCCAGTCTATTTGAGAGATGAATCAGCACAAATGACTCAGTATAATATAACTCAAACAGTGTTGTGAGGTTTTGCTGTGATCCTTTAAGTGCATGTGGGTCATGAATGAAGAGAGCAGCAGAAGGAAAACACAGTTACAGTTCTTAAATCTTTAATGTAAACAGCAGTTTTGAGGGGCTTTGAAAAATCCTAAAGAAAAACATCTTGAAGGTATTAAATAGGAAGGGGAAAATATATAAATCATACCAGAAATAACAACCATGATCTGTTTTTCTTAAATTAAAAAAATACATAAACTTTCAATTTTGTGGCCATATAGTCCTGAACACACACAAAAAAAGACAACTTCCCTTGACCAAAACACTAACATCCTCTTTGTAATACCAACTACTAGGCAGTTTCACAATTTTAAAATCCCTAAATTATGACCATCTTACAAATGATGAAGAAAAAAAAAAAGCTCAAATATTGCTTAGGAATGTTGTGTACAGCAGTCATTACAACGAGAGAGACTCAAATGAGGGAGAGACGAGTGTGTTTGTATGCGTGTTTCACAATAGTGATGCTTTTACGGTTGTTTTTGGCAAAGCCACTGTGTAGGTGTGTACAATATGCAATAAGCAGCGGTGGGATAGTAACATTAACATTAGAATATTTAAAAGAAAGGCTTGTTACTGTAGTACAGTGCCTTGATTTTGACTTATTCTAACAGTCTTCAGTATATGTGTAGCAGGACAGAGCGGATATAAGAGACTATTTTCATGAAGTTTTCCTCTTCAACCGTCCTTTCAGCCTCCTGGAAAACATTAAGCTGTCACAAATACTGTAAGTGAGAATGTGACAGGAAATACTGCTGAAAAGGTGACGACAAAACACAAAACCCCGTCCCTCCCTGCTCCTGAACTACACCCTCCCCCCTCTACAGAAGCCCTGAGGACAAAGAATAAAGTAAACATTAAAAAAAGGACAACAAGGAAGCTGAATTTCTAAGCATTTGTCTACAACAATCTTCAAGCAAAATGACAGCAGGCGCCTCGGTCGAGAAGAAGAAGAAGTGAGCGTCTCAAAACATCAGACAGGAGGAGAGTGAGGAAAAAGACGCAGGACGACCAGCGACAGGCCAAACAAACACTTCCTGGTTTCTCTTCTCCATGGCAACCTGATGACTCTGCATTGAAACCCGAGTCCCCCTCAAGTGCAGCGAGCCTATTAATAATACGCACCATTTTCACTCTTATAAAGGTCTAGCAAGAAGCAAGAGGAAAATAGTTCAATGAATCCTTTTTCGTTCAATCACAGTTCATTTTTTTTTTTTTTATATTATATGGTTTTATTTGTTCCAGTTTATAAGAAAAGGGGATTGGTCCAGTGAGTACAGTAGGTGCTGGGTGGGATCGGGTCCGGGCTCGTGGGGTCGCCCGTCTAGTTACAGTCGTAAACAAAGTCATAGTTGCTAGGTTCTTTGGGAATCGGGGGCGGGGCCTCGGGAATCTGGATGTTCTCTAGATCCAAGAGGCGGAGCTTCATCTCCATGGAGAGCAGGGTGTCCATGTCAGATTTGGTGTAGTCACTGGTCATCTCCTTACCCAGGAGGGCGTTTAGGCCGTCTGTCCACACGCAGTACTGCAGAGACACGGACAGAGGTATATGCAAAATTAAATCAGGAACAGGCAGAAAGAAACTGAAGTCATAACCACAAAATAAATACTTCCAAAATCTACAAACTATAATTAAGCATGATGTGTTTTCAAAAGGAGCCTGCTGACAGCGTGTAGGCATAAAAGAAGCTAACCACCAAGGGAGGAAAGTTTGTGTACACTGTGACTCAGAAGAAATGGAGCAAGGACACCTTCTTCTCTCTTGTCCTAAATACAAACTTCTATGTTTAAAAAATATTTAGAAAAAGTTTCTGGAGTCAAGCACAAAGAGAATTATTGGAATTACCCTGAGAAGAAGTCTTTAAGTATTAGACCTTTGAGTACAGTATGTAATATTTTCGCCATAATCTATGAAAAACAAGAACACTCCCAAGATGCCAGACATTATAGTCACATGAAATATATATGATTATAGTCAATATATGATTATAGTCGAAAAGATTTTGAGGTAAACTCAACTGAGTCCAAGTTGTAAATCCAAGCTAAATGCAAATAAGGTTGGGTGATATGATGACATATACACTGCAAGACAATATACATTTGTTTACCATCTCTAGCTAAGCCTTAAAAGTTTATTAGGTCATTATGGAAAATGTTGCAAATCAATGAGGAAAAGTGTTTAATGGAAATATTGGATTTTTCTCACTTGATTTTCCAAAAATTTACTCTATCATGATAAGTGATTTTATCCATATACCCCACTCATAATTGCAATGTTTTCATGACTCCGAATGCTTACTATTAAAATGACAGAATTTTCCTTTTAAACCTGTGTTAAGTGAGTTATTTTACATTGCTGAGACTAATACACACACATGTAGTCCACTGTTCATGTGTTAAATAAATCACTTAAGGCGAGACACTACAGGCAAAAACGCCCTTCACGCACTAGTCAATTTGGAGATTTCTGGCTTTTTTGCTTCCATATTATGTCTTCTTTCAGACATCCAAAATACACACATTTAGTTTTTTTTTTTATTTTACTACTTTGTCTATTTACATCTGTAGATTTCTCATAAATTCACCAAAAGTTAACATCAGATAATGTCTCATTTACATATTTAAACATACAATTTTATAAAACTTGTGATAAAAATAGTAATTGCCTTAATGTAAGTAATCAACTGGGGAAGATTCATTGTGATATCTCTTTTTATTTTTTTTTTAACCTTATTCCCCTGGAGTATTACAATTCATATCTTTAAATCAAAATTAGTTTTTTCCCTCAAACTCCGAGCCAGAAATCTTCACTTCAGCAGCACTTACATACACCAAACTTTACAGTTTCATTCCTATCTATATTCTGAACGTCTTTACAGAGGGGTTTGTTCTTATATCATTCACATCCTGATTTACAGAACATTTTATTCCTACAAATATGGCTGTTTATGGAGTGATAAATATCCCAAATCCCCTTTGTAGAAACCTTTGACTCGAATATGTCAACAAAGTTGAACAATAATTTTGAACCTGGCTTTATCCAATGTTCACATTCCTGTTCTGGAAATGTAAACAAATTAGTAAATATTTAATAAGATAATGCATCATTTGCATATTTAAACATGAAATTTCAGGAAACATCCAAAATACTCATTTAGGTTTTTTTTTATTTTACTACTTTGTCTATTTACATCTGTAGATTTCTCCTAAATTCACCAAAAGTTAGCATCAGATAATGTCTCATTTGCATATTTAAACATACAATTTCAGAAAACTTGTGATAAAAAAATAATTGTCTTAATGTGAGTAATCAACTGGTGAAGTTTCATTGTGATATCTGTAAGTTAACATTTTTACCCTAAATATCCAGTACATATCTGACTTTTACACTTGCCTTATACACAATACTTGTAAAGTAAAGAAAAAACTCTCTCTTTGTGCGATCACACATGTTCATTCTCTCTGACACTGTCAACAGCCGCAGGGTGTTGTCACTGTTGGCTTACCTCATGCTTGTCAGGAGCAATAAAGTTTAAATACTCGTCCGACTCATAGAGGACAGAGAAGGCCAGCTCTAACACCTCCTGGAGAGAAGACAGGGTGGAAGGCAGACAGGGAGGAAGACAAAATGGTGCAGGGATACAGACAGTGACAGAGTGGAGGAGGTGGGATGGAGAGATGAAAGAGAAATATAAAAAAAGGAAAAAAAAAAGGAACAGGTGAGATTTACACCACAATGCTGCCATACCAATGCAATCTCCCTCTCCTCCTCGCGTCTTGTCACCATCTGTTACATCAGCTGCACATCAACTCATCGGGTATCAGCGAGGTAGAGCTCAAAGAGAGAACTACCTGGGGTGCCCTCAGATACTAGATATTGAAAAATGCCTGGGGATGCTGGGAATATGATGTGATATGATATGATTTCAGATTTATTCCCTCAAAATCCACTACGGTCTACTGCAGGAAATGAACTGAATGCAGTGTGAGGACGGAACCGCCACACCGAGAGCCACATTTGTATACATGAAAGCAATTCATTAAATGCTTGCTTGCGATCTGCGTGAAATTAGTGTCTGATTTACTAAGGCAGCAGGTAATTACACAGTCAGAGACTGGGACTGCAGCTTAGGTGCAGTTTGTGAAGGAGAGCTTAAAAGACGTAGTTCAGTGGTGGGATTTGTCTCAGATCAGGAGGCTCAGGAAAGAAAAGATGTGGTGATGCTGAAATAGAGAGCTCAAAACATTTACTACAGCCAAAAGTCAATTCAAGAAACACTTATTTGGACATTTATTACTCAAAATATACTTTTCGGTCACTGAAACGTTGATAAAACCAATACTGTGAGAGATTTCAAAAAGTAAATCATCAAAAAAATAAATATTTTATTCAGCCTGAATGAAATTATTGGCTTGCCTGTCTACCCGTCTTCCTGCTGTGCACTCAGTGCACCTCATCGGAATCTTCCACGAGCTGCTATCTTGACAGCTGGGAGTACTAACAATAGTCATGTTCGCTGTTCACGTTCATTATGATAATTTTGGGGGAGTGTCTTTGGAGGGACGCCTGAAGGGACGGACTGTCAGTGTTGCCGACTTGGTGACTTCCTCGCTAGATTTAGCAACGTTCGGAGCTAATGCTGCTAGCTACTGTAATTGGAAAAGAGTTGGCAACACTGGGCTGGATTTTTCGGTGGGATCATTTTTAAAATCCAGAGTACTCTTGCTAGTTTCTCAACATTACTGACCCTGCCTTTAAGCAGGTATCACCATGTTCACCACCTCAGTTTAGCATGTTAGCATGTATTGTAACAAAGTAATGGTCAAGTTAACATTTTTGACTTGATGTTGGAGAACTCGTGATCACCAAAATGATTCCAGATCATCCTGAGTGGACCATGAATGCCCGTACAACATTTCTTGACAATCCATGCAGTAAGATATTTCAGTCTGGACGCCGCTAGCGAGGCTACAGACAAATAAGGTGGTGGATGTAGATGATACAGCTGAAGTCCCCATAGAGTCGTGAGGCAAATGCAACCAAATGCACTTTTGTAAATGAAATAAGAGTTAGCAGTACAAGTTTATGGCCACAAAGCTCTTTATGTGGTGTAATAAAATGGAGATTGTGCTCGTTTATCAATGCTCTTTTTTTTTAACTATTATTGTTTTTCATGAACTAATCAAGTGCAACCTCCCTTTCTTGCAGTGGTTTCTCTGCTATTATTGAGTTTTCAGTAAAATACTGCTTCATTAAATCTTCTATTCCTTATCCACCGCAGCCTTATTGGTTACCTTATATCTGCATAAATCTACATCTGCTCTTTACATGCAGAGGATTTTCCACAAAAATCTGACCCACAGCAAATAATTGCTTAAACATAAGTAAATACAGAAGAACATGCAATCATCCACTTATCAAATATCCTCCAGTCATTTGGGTGATCCTCCCTTTAAATGTATGTACAGCACATAAAGCAGAAAGATGTGTCTCAGTAATGACGTGTAAAACCGACCGCAACCAGACCGCAGGCAAACTGTACTTCCAGGTCGGTGCACCTGTTTGCCAAATAACACGCATGCCTTGAGGCACAGACGGTGTCTGAAACAAGGTAAATATGGCCCTGAGTACATACTTATGGGAGATATATGTGTATGGAATAATGACAAAAAATAATTAAATTAATCTTATGATGAATACATTTGGACACATTACAACACCGCTTGCCACCTCACCCTCCCGCCTCTGTCTCTGTGTCCCACAAATGGTCCACATGCCAGCGCTGCTCTGAAGCCCGTAGAGGTGACTTTGGCTGGCCTTGTAACAGTGAGTAATGAAATGTGTTTGTGTTCTCATTCACAAGGCTGGGACAGGCCTGCTAGACGGCCCGCAGACCCCCCTCAGGTCGTTCCCCTAGACCTGCGCTTATCGACAAGGTAATAAAGGAGACAAAGCAGGGAGGAGGCGTTCTCCTTTGTCTTCAAGGCTATTTATCCAAGATCCAATATATCAGAGTCCCGTGGGTGGGGGGGGGGCGATGGTTTGCAGAGGCAAAGTGCAGGAGAGGAACGGCTGATGTGTACACAGACAAGATGGCTCTTTCATCCCGGTTAAGGCGCTGCAGAGGACACGCCGATGTGTTACTTTTGAATTTTAAACAGCAAAAAAAAGATGGCGGCATGTTTTTGGCGGCTCTTGTGTGATTTGTGTCTGCAGCTAAAGGACTATTCTGTTTTTTTTTTTCTTTACACAAGGCCGCTGATGGATACGTCTCTCTGTGCTGAGCACTGAGACGCAAGTTATTGTGTTATTTCCCAAAGCAAAATTATGTAACTGACATCGTGTTATGCAACTCTCACGCACATAGGAGCACGTTCTCTCGCCTGGATACACACCCACCCACCCACACACACGTATGCACGTGTACACACGTGTGTGCACACAAACACACGCACATAAAACACACGCACACACACCTTGTTTTGCTTCAGGGCTCCCTTCTCCTTCATATGAGGACAGTCTTTGCCGGTGATAACAGCTTTGATATCAGCCACAGGCACTGCAGAGAGGACAGAAGGGAGTTCACAACAACAACAACAACAACAACAACACCAACAACATCCTTGTGACAACTGTGTCATCCCAGATGGGTGATTAAAAGTTAAAATTCTCCCCAGATCTGTCATTACAAGTGAAACTGATGTTAACTCTTAAAGCCAGCAGTCAATGACGTGGAATGTGTTTTGGGGCTATGTATGCCTTCAGCGACACGTAGAGAATACATATTTGAATTAATATTGAGAGCTGCAATAAACACATATATACTGTGTCGCAAAAAAAGACTATCAATAATTTCACTTGACACTCACGTTTGTCCTGCAAAGAGTCGTGGGGCACTTCACCCTGAGGGCTCTCTTCCAAATCTCCATAGTGCAGGACTTTATGGTTCGGAGACAGACGGCAATACCAAAACTTATCTGGAAAAAAAAAACATGAGGAGAAAGGAAGACAGAGGGGAGGAAGAGAGAGAGAGAGAGAGAGATTTAGAGGAGTTATGAAATAAGTCAGCGGCTGGCATAAGACATCATATGGGATAGCATGAGTCATCAACGGGAGAGAAAATTAGCACGGCAAAAAAAAATCTGTGACCAAAAAAAGAAGAAGAAAACAGCCTTGAGGAAAATCCACAGATGGGCCATGATGCTCTGCATGAGGAAGGGATCTTGATGAGCAACAATACAGACGGTTGGCCTTCATCATTTTAATAATGATTCAACAACAATCTGCACACCGGAGTCAAGATCACAGGACAAAGACATCCAGGGCATCCAACTGTGATCTGATTTATTTTTATTTATTTAACCAGTAAATCCCTTGAGATTAAAATCTCTTTTTCGAGGGAGACCTGGCCACGAAAGCATTTCACGCCATTACAATGTTTACAATGTACACTAAATGCACATCATGCTGTATTGAAGAAGACTTGAACCTAGCGATTGAGACCATAAACTCGTGTTTACAATGTTTACTGAGGTAATAAATCAAGTGAGAAGTAGGGTCATTTTCTCATAGACTTCTATACAATCAGACTTCTTTTTGCAACCAGAGGAGTCGCCCCCTGCTGGCTATTAGAAAGAATGCAAGTTTAAGGCACTTCCTCATTGGCTTCACTTCTCAGACCTGGAGGTAGCCCACCGGTACTGTAACTATACAACTTTTCCATACACTTCCTAAAATGAGAAGCAGTTTTGAGACATAATGTCTTATGGTACGTGTCGATAGGGGCGTTTTTTATCGCGAGGGATCACCTCGCTTCCCAGCATTGGACGCTTGATGGGCTGCCACTAGACACTCGGCACCTGATTGGACAAAAGCTTTCCCTCGTGGGCTGCTGCTCCCAGCTTTCAAACTGGAAACAATATAGCGGCTCGTTTGGAAACTTTCTTCTCTTATTTCACGAAAATAGTTTACCAAAATGTGTTGCTGAAAACATTTTATGCGAGAAATAAGCCATGCAGTTGCTGAATCTATCTTTATTTTGGATCAACAACGTTTAGTTTAAAAGTTTCTTGGGAGTTTCCAGAGGTGGCGAGTCGCGTCAGACGCCCGTGATTTGCATAAAGTAGCCTAGACCTCAACTTTATGCAAATGAGGAGCGGCCAACGTGATAGTCCGTCTCTCGAATCGCGCCGCCACGCTACCAGAATGCATTACACGGCTGCTTACATAGACAATGAATGGGAGGCGTGGAAAGGACGGAGCCTGTGGACACGTACCCTTTAATGCCTTGACAAGCAGCAGTACTATGAAAATCCAACTAGATACTTCATGTTAGTGACACAGTTTCACTCAAGTAGACTAACAGAAAGCACTTGAAATATGTTATATTATAGTATTATTATGGTAAGGACATCAAATGCTCAAAAATACATAATTGTTAATTGAGTTAAGTGTGTTTTTCTCTTGGCTGATGTGATGTGTGATGTGTAATCCCCCAGCGGCCTGTAACTACCAGCTGTGTCTGCAAGGCGCAGCTCCACCAGCCAGCCTCTGTAGCCTGGTGTTTTCTTTAGCGGTTCCCTGCCGAGCTGAGCTGGCAGTGAGCGGCCACAGACTGGGGAGGTCTGGCTGGCGTGTGCATGGGTGGCACGGTCCAAATCCTAATTGCTGAATATAGCCAGTTGGCGGTGCCAGGCTGGTGCAGAGTGGCACCGGTCCACGGGGAGTAGATAGAGATGTGTGCAGCGGCTGTGAGGGGACGGGCGTTTTTGGAGGGGACGCTATCAACTGTTCAGTTTAAGCACGTATGTTAATCTTGGATTGAATTTCATTCTTGTATCATTCAAAGTTAATCTGATTCAGCTGCCAGAACACCGGTGAACGACTCGGTAAGATTCAACCGAATCAGGCCAAACATCCAAGATTACTTTTGCTTTAGAGCAGCGTTTAAAGGAGTTACACTCTCCTGAGCTACCTGGCAGCAAACTGCACTTAAAGGACTGTACAGGCAGCACTCTTTCTTCCAAACTTCCAAACACCATCAACCTGAGCTTTTAGAGAGAAGCATTGCCTTGTAATGGCACTTGGGAAGGTAGAGAGAAGAGTCATCTGCACTGAAGTCAGCCAAATTAATATTTGATGTAGGTACGTGAGTCCCTGCAGGCTGGAGGACTTTGAAATAGTCGTACAAGATGCTGAGGGAGAAGTGGGAGAAGGAGAGAGGGATAGGATAAGACACATAACAGTAGATTAGGAAGTATAAGTATCGTGAAAGTTTGTGAAAGAGCACAAAAGACGAGTCAAAATGACACTAATAAATCAAGTTTCAGCGTTATGTATGCAACACCCCGGTTTTGATTTGACGTCTCATTTCATGTGAACCCCATGTGAAAATTTGCTTTTTGTTCTTGTTCAGCTCGCCTAAGTTCTGCAAGACAACGTGCTCCTCACACTGTCAATGCGTGGATATACTGCATATAAGTACTAGCATGAGAACAAAGGCTCAGAGAGGAGAGGGAGGAAAGGATAGACATGTATGGGTGGAGGGAAGACAGATGAGAGTGAGACGAACGGGTGAAGGTGGTATACATTCACACATACACGAGAGAAAAATACAAGCAAACCAGAAAAAAAGAGGGTGTTGTTGTGGACAAACAGCATGTCCTTGACTTCTCCAAGAGCCCTCAGAGGCAAAGACAGCTAGCTTGTAGCAGGCAGACGACTCCTCTACAGTCAGCGTGCTGTTGCAGCAGATTAAAGCCAGTGTAACCCTACAGGCTAGTGTGCTAAATTAAATCCAGTGAGGCTCATGAACTGCTTTATATACGACTGTGTGCGGGTGTACTGCTCCTGAATGGCTAATGCTTTTTATTCCTGTGTTTAGTATGTGCGCTGGTGCGTGTCCTCCATTCCTTCGACAAGGAATCTAGTATCTACCGTGATATGGTAATATGAGACTATTCACAGCATGTCGCTGCGTAAAAGACAGACAAGCATAAATCAGCCGACCACACGCAGGGAAGACGATCCGATCTGGGTGATGCTTTCCACCTGAACATCTGTCCTGCTTCTTTTCAAATCCTTTTTTCCTACTCCATTTGTTTTCATTTTTTACCCCCTGTTTCTGTATGACAACATCTGGATGACAGCTGCCAAGACGAATCGTGATCAAGCTTTCGTATGCCAGAATGCATTGGCGTCCTTAGAAGAAACTCCACCTGGTTGTGCCCAATTTGATTTGACTTATTGGAAGAACAGTTCCCGCGGGGAAGCTGATGACAGTAACAACAAACCAACTCACAACCTGGGCTCGTCACTGGGTATTTTTTTTTATTTCATACATTTGTATATGTAGACAGAGAGGGGTGAAGGGAAGTGCAAGAGGGAGGACAGAAGAGTGAAGGGATCAGGTCTCAACTGGATTAAATCCTCTTTGACCGAGGAACAGTATATTATACAGGCTAAATGCTACTACTGCTACTCCTCTCTCTTCAATCCCTCCTCTCTTTCTAGTGGTGGCGAGTGTGAAACACGATATTAAGCCGAATGATTTGAATACATACTGTCCTATCTGAGCTGACTGCTGGGTTTACACTTCCTATCCTTCTACCTCTCTCCTCCACTGTGAGAAGGAATACCATCAATACATATCAAGTCAAAAGTCTATAAATGCACAAGACATTTGCTTCCAACATATCATGGCACGCATGTGAACATCTAAAAATATCCTCTGAAAGTTGCAGCCTTCGACATCCACCTTACCACAAATAGTGTGACTAAACATACACTGCTTTATCATTTTCACTACACCCTGCACTGTAAAGCCCGGGGTTACCGCAGTCTGCTCTTTTGTCATTCTTTCATTTCCTTTCTCAGAGCTTGCTCGAGCATTCATCCTGACAAGTGTGTATAAATGTAAGTGTGAATAAATTCACCCAGCTTTTGGCTTTGTGTATCTTTGTATTTTCTTTGAATGCCGTATATCTGAGTATGCAGGGGCAAAAGGCAGGGAAGACGGTGTGTTTGTGCATCTCGAGACATAAAGACGTGATGTGAACATTTGTGCATTTCTGTATGAGGTTGCTTGTCGCTATATGTCTCTGCCTCACAGGCTGACAGAGCCAGAAAAAAATAGTGTGAATTATCATGAGAGCAGATCCACAGCAGCCCAGAGCTTCAAATATCTCCTGTGATACACATTTCCTGTGGGATTTTCGTAAAGCAGAGGGAATAAGGTGATGAGTGGGGGTGCAGAGAGGAGGGATGAAGAACAAAGACAGAGAGACACGTGAGAGGAAGATGTGAATTTCCATCCCTGTGTGGTTCTGATCTGTGCATGTATGTATGTTTATACAGGTGTGCGTGCATGCGAGTGACGTGTGTCTCACCTTGCCTCCTGCGACTACTGATTTTCCTGAAGCAGGTTCCTTCACACAACCTGTTGAGCCTTTGCTGTTTGATCAACTCCATGATCTCGGGCTGGATCTTCTCTCTCAGCTCCCTTTAGAGAAACAGAAAACGAAAACACATTATTGGTTTGAGAGAATTATCTAAATTCTACAAACCAAACCCTTTCAGATGTGGTAAGCAGGGCAACGGCGAAGCACAAGATGCTCTGAGATCTGGAAGTGAATTATTTTTTTTCCCAGGTTTTCTGGCAGCGTGCAGTATTCATCTGACTGACAAAATCCCCTGGATTATGACTGTCAGGAGGGAACAGAGGATGCCAAACACACAGATATACTTCCACACATGGATGCACATGTACACACACTCAGAAATATGTCATATCCCAAAAGGCTGATCAGTGGGAATCTGTGCTGCTTCAGCTCTCGCTGTCATTTATTCATGCCTCAACATGTATGTGTCTCTTTGTTGCATATGAATGTGGAGCACACAGCACTAGCCAACATAAATTATGTAGATTATCTGCCCGAGCAGTGCTGCTGCTCCCCGTCTTTATTTCTCATCATTATACTTGAGTCTTTTCTCTTCCAATTTCTCTTTTTATTCTTTGTCTTTCTTTAGAAACATGCAGACTTTTTGACAGGATTTCAGGTCTTCTAGTCACATGAAAGCTAGGCATTTCTATCATTTTCTTATATTTCTCCTTGCGGTGTTCTTGATCACGTTTTTGTCCTTCTTTCTCTTCCTCCTCTCCCTTCATCTATCTCCCCGCTCACCCTCGCTGTCTCGTGTGTTTGCCTCATCAGTGACTCCGCTCATTACATTGATCTGTGGTCGGACCTTCACTCTGGCATCTTTAAAGAAGCAGCTAGTGGGGAAGGCGTGGCTCATCGCAGAGAGGATAGATGATGATGATGGCTCAGCTTTACCGCCTTCTGGCTGAGCGAGACACAAGAGACTATTCTTGTCTGAGAGTTTCAGACGGTTCGGCTTCATAGGAAGCAGCTCCAGTTTCAATTTAAACTGATTCTTTCTGGCAAATGCAGAAAATCTGATCATTGAATTAAAGTGCTGAGGAGTTGTAGTGGTGGACTCCTATAAAAGGAACCACTTTCAAATGATTAAAGGAGTGAGGCACAAAAACCCATATCCAGCTTTGTAGAAATATACAGTGTCTATACAGTGAAATATTAAAGCACAGGTGGAGAAGGGAATCAATGATGAATTAAACCACTTTTAAAGTTAAAACCGCTTTTCACCCTCATTTTCTGGTGACTGCATTAAAATTAAGTTGTGTATTAGCATTTTCTCATAAGTGTATCCTCAGCAGTTCTGAGTTAACCCGCTGCATGAATTCTTTATGTGATGTCGATTTTTTTTGTTTGGCGTAAGCAACTCTCCGTAAATACAAAACTTTCCACATACACAGCAAACAACTGCATTTTACTAATTACAGCAAGAATACCTCAAAGAGACGACATGATTTATAATAAAAAAGACACTCTACAGGAGACACAGCTTTGATCTGAAGCCATAATAGTTTCCTCTTCACCTTCTTTTGATGTCTAAAGTCATTCTCTCCAGTAATTGATAGCAGAAAACTGGCAGCGCTTATAGAAAGCAATACGGAGCTCCTTTAAATCTGCCGTCTGACATGCTCTGCTCATTATGTTTACAAGTCATGACTGTGCTGTATTGATTAGAGGAAAATTCCACCCTCGGGTAGTCTCGCGCTGCTGAAGAGAGACTCGTCAGCCGGTGATGTTTAATGCTTTCCAACAGTCACTCTGATAAAATGTTAAAATGTGCTTTTTCATTTCACCATCTATTTCAGCCTGAGATTGGGTGTGAGCTTGTTGCATTCTGCTTCCTAATTAACACAGGAAATCCAGTGTCTTATACATAATACAAAGTGTTTGTAACCTAATTCTAAACGTGAATAAGACAACTACATCATTTTAGGGTACGTTTTTCTGCAACTCCCTTCGCTTTTTTTCTGCTTTCTCCAACGCGATTAATTGTCTGCTAAAGTTTGGTCTCTACCCTTCCAATATCGATTCAATAAGCCCTCGGCTCAGCATTGATTACTGTTCAGAGGGACAAGCTCTCTCTGTGAAACGATTTTCCAATAGTGCTAGCTACTCCATTAAATACGGGCAGGACAAAACAATGTTCTCCATTACAGGCCCCGCATCCATGATCAGTCAATGAATGATCTATTACAGACTAGTTCTCCATGCTTAGTGAGCTGGAGGGTCGTTAATGGAGTATTCACTGGGAACGCCATTTGCAGGCAATTTGAATTTAATGCATATTTTCAATCATGACAGGAGAGCACAGGTGCAACCTGCTTCATGCCAGTAGCTGGCATTTGGTTGACAAATGGAAAGGAGAAAAAAAGAAGCAATTACAAGCGTATTAATGACCACGGCTCTTTTTTGTAGATGCAAATTATGTCCTCCTTTGAGTCTTAAGACGTAATTAGGTAGATGAGGAGAAGGGAATATCACTGAGCAGTTTCTCCAACTTTACAGAAAGTAGGGATGGGAATCACCAAAGGCCTATACGATACGATATAATCACAATACTTAAGTCCAGATACGATCTTATTGTGATTTTAAACATTTTGGGAAATGCTGAGTATTGCGATAAGACATATTGCGATTTATTACCTTTTTTTAACTGCAAATTATGCAGTTTGTCAACATCTGTTTAGACCTAATAAGATACAGTTTTCACTCTGTTCATCTCAGAGTTTTCATTCACATATCTTGAGGTCAGAGGTCAAGGGACCCCTTTGAAAATGGCCTTGCCAGTTTTTCCTCACCAAAATTTCGTGTACGTCCGTGTATCGATACAATATTGCCACGCAAAATATCACAATACTAAGCTGTATTTGACCCCCCCCCACCATTAACAGAAAATATCTTACTTTCCCCTGTGTTCAGAGTGGATTTACCTCCAAACAAAGCTGTCAGACCTACAGTATGGATGAATAAAATCTATATAATTCACATTAACTTTAGCTTTTTCAGCACTTCCCAACAAGCTTTTGTGGGACAACCAATATAACAAATTTATGACAAATGTGTCACCATCATACTGGTCATTGACTGCTTTACTCACAGGATGGGGCGGGACTGGAAGTCTTCCTGATTCATCCTTTCGGACTGGCGTATCTTCAGGATCTCTGTGTAGCTCAGGTTCTGCAGGCGACTCTTGAACTGGTCCAGGGAATTAGGCTTGAGAGTCAGCGCTCGCATGATCTGCTCCCTCACCACCTGCATTACCTGAAAAGGAGAAAGGAAGGTCATCATGAATGCAGGAGCCATACAGCATCCGTCAGTACAGTCAGGAAGTCAAAACTAACCCCGTTTATTTTTTTTGGGGGGGGAGGTCAGGGGAGCATATAAACTTCTGTTCAGTTCCCGACAG
>CAKAKR010039880.1:0-17070 GCA_916700685.1 Adelosebastes latens | reverse complement strand
AACTGTTGCCTGCGGTGTCCGACTTTCATGGGAATGCACGACAGCGGGTACCCCGACGTGCGCGTTCCCCCGACGTGCACGCGGGGGCGAGGGCCCGATCATCGCTGCTTGCAGCTTTAATTTTATTTAATTTTGTTCAATGCTATTTTAAATATTTATATATCCAGTATGTTCTATGTGTGTGTAGCGAGAAAGGGTTACAAATTACATTTGGTTGTGCAGCCCTTGTAACTAGGGTTGCAAAGGGTTGAAAAATCTCCAAGGGAAATTTGGGGATTTTTTTGCACAATTTGAATGTAAAAGTCATACCTTTTAATAGTAGATAGATAGATAGATAGATAGATAGATAGATAGATAGATAGTAACTTTATTGATCCCGAGGGAAATTCAAATTTCCAGCATCACAGTTCCATAGTGCAAAACTTGTTAGTAAAAAGGCAGTAAAAAAAGTTAGTAGTAGAAATATAAAAATACAAGGAGATGAAGAAAACTGAATATAGTGCAGGGTAACAGCTGTGATACACGACTATTAAAAAAGTGAATATAGTGCAGAAGAGACTGTTAAAAATGAGTATAGTGCATTATTATCTGTCCTGCAGACCGTCCTCCTTTGAGTGATATATGAAGAAATTAGGAAAAAAAATCTTTACAAAAATTAAATGTAAACTCCAAGATTTTGATTCCCTCTCTGACCAAAAATGAAAAACAACATCTACTTGGAGAAAATAGTGTCATCGCCATAGAAGCTGCAGGATATAGATAGATAGATAGATAGATAGATAGATAGATAGATAGATAGTAACTTTATTGATCCCGAGGGAAATTCAAGTTTCCAGCATCACAGTTCCATAGTGCAAAACTTGTTAGTAAAAAGGCAGTAAAAAAGTTAGTAGTACAAAGTACAAAAAAATATACCAGATATAAAAATACAAGGAGATGAAGAAAACTTAAAACTGAATACAGTGCAGGGTAACAGCTGTGATACACGACTATTAAAAAAGTGAATATAGTGCAGAAGAGACTATTAAAAATGAGTATAGTGCAGGGTAACTCCACTAGCTTAGTCTATGAAAGTGCACTGTGTGCATTTTACTACTGGGCGCGGAGCAAGGAGAGAAAATACATTTAATTTTTGGCGAAAGTGAACTGATACGGCTAATAATAAAGATTCACCAGCATCTGTAGCACATTTATCCCTTATGTGGGGGAAAGATGCAGCTTGATAATGTCCCTCAGGTAAAGTCAAACATTGTATATTCTCCATGAACCTGTTATTCTGTCTTCTGCTATATGCCATACAGTAAAGTAACATTACAACTATCCCACCCCTGTTCCTTTTATCATGAAAGTAAAATGTAAAGGTTATCTGTTCTGTAATTTCCAGATGTAATTTCCCAGTGATGGTGCCCATAGGGACTCTTTACACACACTTTAATAGGCTACTTTATCAAAAAGTAAGCACAAATACAAGCCAAGTATACCTTTCTGTAGACCTATAAGGCAAGAATACTTAATTCAACTTTTCTTAAGTATATCTCGATCAAAAGACTAAGTACAAGTAGGCCTAAAGGCCAAGTATACTTAGACTTTTCTGTATAAATGTCAGTATAAGCCAAGTATACTAAGACTTTTCTGTATATTTGTCAGTATGAGTCAAATATACTTAGACTTTTCTGTATAAATATCAGTATAAGCCAAGTATACTTAGACTTTTCTGTATACTTGTCAGTATAAGCCAAGCATATTTAGACTTTTCTGTACAAAATGTCAGTATAAGCCAAGCATACTTAGACTTTTCTGTATACTTGTCAGTATAAGCCAAGCATATTTAGACTTTTCTGTACAAAATGTCAGTATGAGTCAAGTATACTTACTTTTCTGTATATTCGTCAGTATGAGTCAAGTATACTTATGTATACTTTTGTTAAGTATATCTCTGATAAGTACATAAAAAGTAAACTGAATGTATACTCTCTTATTTAAAGTTTAAAAGAGGTATACTAAAAGCACACTTGAATGAACTTTTTGTTGGTAAGGGACATATTCTCATGAATTACACAATTGAGGTTAATGTCAGAGTTCAAATCTCTACTAAGGATACTGTAGTTAAACCAAATCATTATTATGAACCATTCTAAATTTGGTGACTTAAGGAGGTTGCTTTTTTTATAGGACTGCATGGTAACCAAAAAAAGCTCTCATTTACAAGCCGTTTTAGCTTGCTCGTACTCATCAACATCTTTTTTCAGGATCCTCCTACATTTAACCAACCCCAATTATCTTAGTTCCCACTTCTGGGAAGCATCTGGAAACCCAGGCTGATGGGGATTTCCCTGTATCTTACTCCATAAATGACATCACTGTTTGGCTTACTGTAAGATATTTTTGGGCTTGAGTTTGAAATAATACGGGAATATGTAGGCCTAGGCCTACACAGTTTTGAGAGCAAGTGGTGCACAGCTATTATTTTACTGCAAAAAGTGTATGGCGAAAAGATACAAACTATTTTGACATGCATTCATAACACCACAACTGCGGGCAACCATGAAATGTTGCAATACGGCACTAGGCTTACACAATTCAGCCACTACAATTTCAAAGTTAACCTGACCGGAGAGGAAACTAGCTCATACTTATAGGTTAAAAGATTCTCAGATATCATTGTCATGCCATCTCATGTCAGAAGTCAGACACATTCATACATTTATGTATTTAAAAACCATCACAGTGATGAGGATGCTGGCAGACAGGTTGAATGAAAGTTGAATGATGAATTAATATGCCAAAAGTATATAATGACAGTTACTTCAAATGGTGCTGGCTTAAAATGGAACCACACTAATGATTTCTTTTAAATAAGTTATATACGTATGCACCTACACTTCATAGCTGAAGGACCTTAAAGAATAAAGCATGAATGAAGCATAAATTGACAGACAATCTTCAAAGCATGATGTGAGGAAGCTGTTCAAGAGACTAATAATGTCGCTTAAAGTTCAGCTAATATTATCATGTATTAATAGTCCTGTTTAATTCTCACAAAGATGAAAAAGTAGAAATGAATAACATAGCAATAGATGTAGAGAATGAAGTAATATGCTGCTCCCCTCTTGTCAGCTTACAGTATGCCAGCAACCACAGCAGTTAGCAGTTCCCTTCCTCAGAACCAAGCGCTTCTTTTATCAGCATTAAGCAGAGCTTCCGCCAACCAACATCCTCCTTTCCTTACAGTACCTTCCCTCTCTCGATGTCTGTATTACCTACCAGACTAGATGGTCATGGTTATGAACACATTGCCTAATCGCATGTATGTATATACACACAAACATTTACACAGCCCCTTAAGTTAAAAAGTACTTATTTCAGGGGGTTTTTATTTGTATTTTTATTTTCCAACTCCAGATATATAATATGTGAATGCATAAATACAAAAATGAAGGGGCAAAAAAACCTGAAAAACAATTAAGAAATACCGTACTGTTGTTACAAAACTTTATCTTAATCTAAACAGCTTGAGATAAGCCTTATTGAGACATTCAGAAGAATGATGCTGCATGTTCAGGTTCCTCATTTGCTCTGTTGCCGGTAGTGATAACCATCATGACAGATATTTTAAGGAACAGCAATGGAAAGTTTATCTCTGAATCCCATTTCTATCTGTAGCTACAGCTGTATGGAGGACAAAAAATAAGAAAATAAATTAAAACAGAAATATCAATTTATGTCACATTTTATCAATTAATTAATGACTACATTTACTTTTAATATTATTTTTAATGACTACATTTATTTTTAATATTATTTTTAATGACTACATTTATTTTGAATATAATGTTTGCTACTTTTAATGGCATTTTTATATATATATATATATATATAGTTTATATTTATATTTATTTATTTGAGTCATTTATTTATTTATTCATTTATTTTTGAGGACTGTGTGTAATAAAGATCCTGCTCATTTGAAAAAGATCAGAAATGTACAAATTAGAATATGGATCTTTATATTGTCCACAATAGGATGAGGCAAATATGTGAAATTGGATATTAGCCAAACAATCCACCTACATGATGTAGGTGGATCAAATTCACAAACCCTTTCCACAATGAATGATTTCACATATTACCATTTTTATGTCCTATTTATTTGCAGTGTTGTTTTTATTTAATTTTCATATTAAAGATGGAAAAATAAGTAAAACAATGTTCCTTTTTTTTTTAAATTTCAAATTAAAATTACAACTAGTTATCAATACAAGAAGAAAAAAAAATACTCCGTCTGCCCTCTCTATTTTTTTTCCTTTCCCAGAAGTGGACTCCAAAAATATTCCCTTTTTGATACCACAACCCAAGGCACACATTCATTTTGTTTAGTAGTGAGGTGGTTTTTCCGCTCATGTCTGATACAGCCTTCTGGATGTTAAAACTAAACCAAAGATGCCACATTCCTCCATCTTTAATGAACAAATGAAATGTCACGGAAACACCAGGACACACAGAGGAGGTGGGGAACAACCAAACGGACAAGCATGTTTAACCATTAATTTCACGTAAAACTCAGTGATCATTAAGAGAATTTAAGCCTAAGTGAGTCAACTGTGGGCAGTTCCCAGCAAACATGTCCGGTCTATTTTTGAAGTAGAGTTGTTCACAGCATCGAGGTGCACAACGAGAAAAGGCCCTGAGAGGTTCAGGCGAGCTGGAAAGCAGAGATGTCAAAGACTAATTGAAGCAAACAAACACAAACAGGGAGAAAGTAGGCGTTGACCTGGGAACTGTGTCCAGATCCAAAACCACTGTGGTCGCAGTAATAACAGGGTGCTCTTTGGCATGCTGTGGCAGTGGTTGAGTCAGGGGCTGGGTGCTAGGAACTTGGGTTGGGAAGTCCCTTCTTTGATTCCTGGTAGACATTCACCTTTCTTGACTCTGTCAGCCACCTACTTTTTCCATCTTAGAACAATGACAAAGAAAACATAGAGATTTATGTCTCCGTGGGATGTGATATTGTAACTGGCCAGACAAAACCTTCCATGTTCTCATGGTTTTTGAATATACAGTGCCTTACCGAAACTCCATTTATGTTTATTGCAAGCCCTATAATGTACATTTATTTCACAATAAAAAGGTTTCTGGTCAGTATTCAGAACAAACATTTACATTAAGTTCCTAAAATGTATTTATCCTCACACTCTTTGTGTTCCTGTATAATTAAAAATCCAAATAATTATGTGAATTACCATTAAAAAGGCCGTAAGATTAGTTTATAATGCTGCTGTGAATCACATCATAAGTGTTTTTATGTATCCACTATGAAAACATAACGAGCCCCCTGTACATTTTTTCTGTATTATTGTTTTATAGATTTAAACTTATCGTGTCTGTTATTACTAAAGAGGTGAACACTTGTGTGTTAATGTATTTTGTGTATATTTGTACTAAAGTTAGAATATTTGTAGTATTAATTTATTATTAATCATTAATAATTTATTAATTTATCAATTTGAGTATACTTGTGTGCAGTTTATTGGAGATTTGTTTCCACTCTAAGTCATTTTGTTTTCTGTTTAACGGTGTTAAAAGATATTCACTAACGCTATTCAAGGAAGAAAGTGATTGTGACATCTGTTTTTCGGCTTTGCGTTTCAGAGAAAAATAAATTCTATGTAAGTTGATGCTTATTTAAATATCCTGCTTGCATTCACGCAAATGACTGTAGACTTCTTTTCTTTTCAGAAAAAGGACTGGCAATCCCTTATAGTTCATCATAAACATGCATTTACATATGCTTGCTTTACAAAGACTAAACATAGCATATGTTGTAGCCACAGAAGCTGAATTCACAGACAGATATTTCAGTATGTCCATCAAGTGATTTCATCAACAAATGCTTTAAAAAATGAAATCAATCCACTATAATGTACACAATGTACACAGTAGGAGGTCTTTTACAGAGCATGTAATTGTCTTGAATATTTCACGTGATGCAGATTATACCCAAAATCATCATTGTCTGTGAGACCGACGGCTATCTATCACTGTGCATAAAGATAAATTGTTCTACGGAACAATAACTCTGCAACATCTCTACTATCCGTAATTGTGTGAGAGGTGTTACACAATAGAGCAGTTCTACACAACACACAGCCTTTGTGAGTTCACTGCTCACAGTGCTTCAGATCAGGGGATTTTTTGGTGAGGGATTTTAATGGTCACTTGCTATGTAAGACACGCTCCCCTCCATTCTCCCCCTGCTCCTCTCTCTCCCTTGGCGGTTGCTCTGCCAGATAGAGGAACAATGTGGTCTTTCTTACCTGTCGGAGGGTGTACATTCCATCTCTGCTAAACTAAGTCTCAATCCTGCCTCCGACCCACCCTTGCTAGAACAGGGCCCTCACTGCAATGCCGGCTCCAGGTGCTCCACATCACACTCCTCATACCTTTCGTTTTGGGAGGACATTTGAAAGGACATAGATTCTTGTACGGTTTGGCCAGGACACACAACCATCCGGCTAGTTTTACTTTTTTATTCTGATTGTTTTATGTGTATTGTCATTACATAATTAGAATCCAAATTGCTTACAGGTTTTTGTAAACATCTACCTACCTCAGTGTGGACTGACAGAATGATTGTCGTGGTGCATGCCAGACTGTTGGTTAGTGGTTTGTCATGTGGGCAAAAGGGAAATTTGGAGGTTGGGGTGCAAGTGTGCTATTAAGGATACAAGAGTGCAAAAAATTGTGGTGTGGGTGCTTTACAGGAAGATTGCGTTTGTCTGCACAGAGCCATCCCATTTATGCCGGTGGCTGTATGTGGCGCTGCACAGAGAGAGACAGACAGTTGAATGAGAGATAGAGCAAGAGGCCTCGTGTGTTTTACTACACCAGCAACACCACAGCATATGTGAAAAAGAACAGAATCTACTTTTACTCACTTTTTTTTCTTCTTCTTACCATCAGGATTGTTCTTCACATCTGAAGTTTTTTTTTTTTTACTCATCACCTGTTGAAGAAGCAGAGAATGTTGCTCAGGTACGTTCATTCACATCTTTTTTTGTTCTATTGCAAAGTATGCTGAGAGGTCACAACGTTCCTACTTGAATTCAATTTTTGTTGCTGTTTATTAAAGTAGATGTAACACTTCAGATAATGTGACATTACATATCATCATATAACAAAGTGAGCTATTGAACAATGTAATTATATTGTTGCTGAAGCTTCCAAGCCTTTAAGTTGTAAATAATACAATTAAAGTAGACAAATAGATTTCCACAAATTAGATTTTATTAGAAGTTTTATCCTGCTGACTTAATTTGACTCACTGTTTTATCAACTTCTTCATTTTACGGACGGACGGTGAATTATGAGTCCTTAGAGTAACGGTTATAGCAGGATATAATAGTTTTAACCCCATGTTTCACAACCTTTAAACATTACAAAATAATTCACAGATGGCAGATGATAGCCTTACAGACAGGTTCCACTGACATCATAAGCAATATTACAAATTTAATGCACACATTTTGTTTTGATATATATATATTTCTTTTTTTTCTCAGATCGGAGACAGTTTAATTGATCCAGACCATTAAAGTCTCTTCAAAGGCTTAACTCATTGAACCAAGTCTGTAATCTGTGACACCTCAGTGTGACACAGCCTGCTGTTTGATACTCCACTCCAATTAGCAAAATTAACTTTCTTTTTATCAACTTTTGAATTTAAGATAATTGTAACTTCAAAGGTACCGTCAACCTCTCCCTTGGCTGTGTCATAACCACAAAGCTGTTTCTGTATTATTGTCAGTGAAGTAGCTTGAGGCTGCTACTTGATGACATCTCATTTATTGACGGGAAGACTCCAACTTGTTCAAACATATTTATTGAATCAATCATCAATCATGGCTTTGGGAACGATATATGCAAGTTATTGAAGTGACCTTTTGGCTGTAAAGGTCGAGAATAAAAAAATCGTTATTCTAGCCCACGCAAGAGATGAGCTTTAAGTGACAATCAGGCAGACTCTTACCATTTATTTATGTGTTAGTTTATTTAACAGGGGCAGATAAACATTGTTACATAAGGGGAAGCTAATTTGCATCACTGGTTAGGCTTTTAAATTCAGGTACTAACAAGCAGATTCAGGATTAAAAACAACAGAACCGATAAAACAGAATGTGTTTATGTGTATGTATTGTACCTGACTATGTATGCACTGTGAGTATAAGTACAAATGTACAGTATGTAGGTGTACATTTGACATGTGGATCAATTCAAAAGTTATTCAGTGTCCACATCTCTGTTAAGCCGATGTTTCATTTGTGTGTTGAAAAAAATTCCGATTGGGTTTTTTAACTTTTTGAAACTTTAAAATAACGGCTAGTGTCAGAGCTTAACCGAAAGAGTTTAAAGATTTGACTACAGTCAACATGTTAGACATACAGCAAATTTTCCAAAGCAGTCATCAGGCCGCAGTGTGTCTTGTAGAGAGCGCTGTTTTCCCGCAGATTGTCTTATCAGGGGTCGGCATAGCTGCACCCAGGACAGCTGTTGGGAGGAGTCAACTCAACTGAACTGAAACCTTCATATGCTCCAAAAAGAACCCTCAAACAGTCATTTATTTAGCACCGACAGGTCCACAGATATGTGATGTACTGTATGTATTAGAAATGTGTGTTTGAAGGCATGCTGTTTTTTATTTCTTCTTTCTGGCACGTCAGAGTGTAGAGGCTGGATAGGTGATAATATCTTGCTGTTCTGTGTTCTTACCAGGTTGATCTTTTGCAGCAAGAGCCTGTCCTGATGTGTTCAACAGCCAACTACGTTCTCCCTCTGAGGAGAACCTGTGAGGTAGGTCTTTCCAAGAGCTGGAAAAAAAAACAGAAACACATAATCAAGCCTAAAATAGACTTGTGAATGAGGTAATTAATTTTCTTTTCTATCACAAGGTATTAGCCAGTCCAGGCAGGCTGTGTGGGGGAGTGTCCATGTCAACTAATTTCCCTGGAGCCAGGTCTCATGGAGCTCCACAGGACACAGAGATGGATGCTGCATGGCAGGAGCTGATGGCCATCACAGAGCTGCAGGTAACTCTTCAGCACTGACACACTGTAAAAATCATGTTTTTTTAATGCAAAATGTTACTATATGTTGTATTGTGTTTTTTGGGTCACAGTTTTGGTACGGTTTGTTTTACACAATAGGGAAAAGAAAAACAACCATTCCCAATAAGTTTGAACTCCAAAATATACAGTATAAATAGATTGACTGATAGTAATGACTGATATTTCTATATTATATGAAGCCATAACACTGATTTTATACATGAAATAAGGCAGGGTACTAACGGTCAAGTAGGCCTATGTTCAGATAATTGCCTCTTCTATGTCTCTAGTACCTCATCAAAAAATTAGCAGGCCTGTGTTTAATAGTGGTGGAACGGTTCAACAAGTGCCCAGTTTGGTTTTACATAGCCAGCGATGCCGTGTTTGGGCAAGGAGTGTTTACCACATATACACACACACATGCATACATATGAGGGATGTCCTAACTTAAGCTTTGTATGCACTATTATTCCTACAGTCCTGTTCAAACCCTCCAAGAAATAAAATCAGGGGGCGTTTTAACACATAACTCGCACACTATTCTGACAAATATGTGTATCTGCATCTTGATATTGACAAATATTAAGCTAATTTCCAAAAATTGGTTTGTGTTTTCCATTAGCAACTAGTAAAGGAATATAAAGAGGTATGAGAGATTAACGGAGGTAACAGAGCACCACTGTCTAACGCCAGATATGCCAATTACTGTATGTTATCACAATACCTTATGCTGTGTTATCATGGAGGTGGAGGTTGTATCGTTTTTAACAAATGCATATGAGGACACTTTAGAAAATGACATTTATCAGCCTCAGCAGAAATAAAAGTATTTTATCATTTCATTTCAATCTGTGACTTATTATTCTCGGTGTCATGTTGAGAAGTACAGTATGAAACACAAAAGTTAAAATGTGGTTCATAATCACTAAACAGAATATGTGTTTCATTCTGGTGGAATAAATACATATTTTCCACTTTTCATGTGTTGCTAACTGTTGAAATATACAGCTGAGGGAGGCAACAATGGCCCATTTGAGTGATGGCAGGATGAAGAGATTGTGAGAGGGGGCAAGTGCTGTATGTTGCTAGCGGCCCCCTGCACCGCACAATAGCCATCTGTTTCCAGGTGAAACCTGATCACATCTATGAGAGCCCTTCATAGGCTATGGGTGGCATGCTGAAGTGGGGGCAAACTGTGTTCTAGTGAGCCAGGTGAAATGCGTAAAAAGACACTGTTCCACTAATTAATTCAGTGTAAATGTAATAATCATTTTATTGCTGCTAAAGCAGATGTGGGTAGAATTGGAGCAAATATGATTTTAAAAAGTTATTTTTATAAAACGGGCCCTATATCCTGACAGTAGTGCATGAGACAGGTAATCTGAAAAAATAAATCATGTCGTCTTAATGGCATCTTGGTAAAAACAACCATTCAGAGCCAAGCTGGAGCCTGTCGTCTCAGAGCAGCTATCACTCACTCGCAAACTCTGATCTAACGGTAAAAGTAGGCAGCACTGATCAAATTAAAAAAACAGCATATAGGAACGCTCCCTCTCTCTCTCCCTCTTGGCCAAAGTCTCCTGTCACAGGTTCGATTTTTTTAAAGCCTGAAAACAGAGCCATGAGGAGGTGCAGAAGTCTAGTTTTCTCTCAGAACGCTTGAATTACAATATGTTGAAATGTTATTGATTTTTTGCGCAATGATGCCAAAAATATTCTACCTACTGCAGGTTTAATGTGACATGCATACTGATGCATTATTCCTTTTTTGTTTTTCTTACAGGAGTTTGAAGCCCCCAGTGCAGGCTCCTATGAAACAACACAGTACCAACCCATGGAGCCCATGGTCCCTATGGGAGGATACGGGATGGCTCAGTCCCATTCTGAGCCTCCTCCTCCTGCTGCTGCTTGTGAGCTCAGCACTGCCGACACTTACGATGGATGTTACTCTGAAGAGGTGCCTGGCTGTCATCGTCCAAGCAGCAACACCGAGGCGATGTACGGACAATCTCAGCTCAATCAGAGAATGCTCCCCATCTCTCCTCACGCACAGCCCTCACACATGGCTAGCACCAGTCAAGTGCACAGGAGAGCCAACGCTTGCCTCTCTCAGGATCTACGTCAGCACATGCTGTGGACTACACATGGACAGAGTTCACACGCTCGCTCAGCTGATGATCTAGAGTCAGACTCTGGTCTGTCTCTGGGTTCTAGTCCACCTTTGGCCTCCCCTGATAACCCTGTTGGTGGTGCACCAGGTTACCAGAGTGTAGAAATGGGCATGGCATATAGCGATGGTGAACCGGACAGCATGGCCGAGCACACCAGAAGAGCACACATCCATTACGCAATGGACTACCAGAATCACTCGTATTTACACTCAGGTGCACATTCGTCTTATTTTTCAGCCCAGCCTACTTCATCTCACACACAACCCAATGCTCTGACTCCTCGGTCAGTGAAACAGCAGGCTCACACCTCTGCTCTCAGTAACCTGTACACTGACACCGGAGTGTCCAGCAGAGGGAGCTCACAACATAACATGTATATAAATCCACAAGGCAGCATCTCCACTCCGGCTTCACTGAGCAGAGATGAGCGGCGGGCCGTGTCTTTGAAGATCCCCTTCCCCATGGAGAAGATGATCAATCTACCTGTGGACGACTTCAATGAGCTCCTGACGCAGTACACTCTGACAGATACTCAACTAGCACTGGTCAGGGACATTAGACGGAGAGGGAAGAACAAGGTGGCGGCTCAGAACTGCAGGAAAAGGAAGCTGGATAGCATAAATCACCTCGAGAGAGAACTGAACCAGCTGCAGGCCCAAAGAGAGCACCTGGCACAGGAGAGGCTCGAGTTCCAGCGCAGCTTGGCATTTATTAAATGTCGCTTTACAGACCTTTATTCACAAGTATTTTCTCACTTGAGAGATGAAGATGGACAGCCATACTCAATAGATGAATACGCCCTACAACAGACACCTGATGGTAAAGTTTATTTGGTACCTCACACAACTATGCAAAAGAAAGAGCAATGCTGAATTGGAGCTCGTCTATTTAATACTCCTACAGAAGGTATAATGCCCGATTGTGCCAACTGAAAGTATAACTAGCTGGAAGCTACACATTTATTTCATATGACTTAACTAGGGATGCACTGATATTAGATCGGATATTGGTGACGATGGGGCCAATCTAGTCAATGTTTATATACATTACAGACTGGAATTCCTTTTTAAATTTTGACCAATTTGTTGCAGCACCTAAAAAGGTTTTCACTTGAAGAATTGTAATTCCTGTTAATTTTGAAGATTTTTTTACCAAGTTGCTGGTACACAATTTATTATTTTAATAAATAAAAGTACATTTATATCCATGTTTTTATTTGTTACATTTAGTTTTCCAAAGTTAGAAAAGCAATGTTTGTCAAACCTGAATGATCCCAGTCACTTCCACACAGTGAGGCATACAGCACCACTGGTATCGGATCGGTAACGGCCGATGCCCAGGTATTGCTATAGATATCGGGACTTAAAAAGTCAGATTGTTGCGTCCCTAGACTTAACCCCTATGTAAAACTTGCCATACATGTTTCACTTTTCATACTCTTACAATTGAGTGAAACCACACCAGAGTGCCTTATAAAAATACTTTATTTAAAAAAGACACTGCACAGCAGCCTTGGTTAAAAAAGTAAAAAGTCTTCACCACCAGCATGATTGTTCAGGAAACCTGTGAAAAACAGAATAAAGTTTAATAAAATGAAACTTTTTGGGGGGGAAGGTGATGTTTGATGATTTGTACCTGATTGACCCATTGTCACTGAAATGAAACCGGGTTTTGCAGACCACGTAGGGAGATTCCTAGAAAGCAGAAAAGCCAAATAAGTAAAATGCAATCTTTAGCAAAAAAAAGTTCATTTTTGTTCACAGCATGCAATATGTTGTAGGGCCTCTATGCACAATAAAGGAGGCCAATTTTACCAGTCAACATTGGTGTAAGTCATAATAAAACTTGTTTGCACAAAAATGTTATATGTCATTACTGGGCTACACAACTTACTACCAGCTACATGACAATAGCAAGACATACTATCAGTAGTTGAGAAGTCTGGTCTTACCTACAGACAGCACTTAAGCCTTTTGGTAGCTGCTGCATGCTAGCCTCAGGCTTCTGTTCTCACTCTCCCCTGCTTCAATGATCCTGGCGACGGTTTTGCTACTTCTCTCCCTCAGCTGGCTTCCATGACTAGCCTCAAAGACTTTGCATGTAAGCTAGCATCCTCCAGTTGATCTTTGCAGAACTCAGGGTAGAGTCTGTACCAAGTGATGGGCTCTTAATGATAGAAGTATTTGTGCACCACTTCTCATTCCTCAACCAGTATTGTAAATGCAATGGTTCATCTGGTTACCAGTGCAGGGCTTCTCACACGTCATTTGGATTTTTTTTTGTTTTTTTGGCTCCTCACATATGAGAAATATGTCGCTCATCCCACATTGTGCAACATCCAATAGTGAACCCTCCCTTTCCCAAACCACTCAAGAGGCTAACAAGACTTTTTAAAAAAACTGAAAGATGGTTTATTTCAGCTTGATTGGATGCAGTTACAAATAAAAACCAGACTTTAAAGAAAAAAAAACTACATAAAACCTCATTGGAATGCTTGCTTTCCAGAAACACAGTCGATGAAAAAACACAAAACGTTTTAAATGAAGACCCTCCATGATTTATCTACTGTACATCTCTTCTTGCAGCAGCTGTAACCTGCCACAACTGTTTGGCTGAGCAGATTTAGGAGGTAAACCTGCAGCTGCCCTGTCACTTCGCTTGCTCTCCTCTCCTTGCTCTCCTCTCCTAAGTACTCAGTCCTGTTGAACAATACGGAACAACATTGTTAACTGTGCACTGACTTTATATGACCTGAGATCCAGAGTGATTTTTTTAAAATGGTTAGCTACACTTAACGAGTCCCTGCGACTACAAACTCTGGTTTTATGATACAAAATGAATCGTTCAGGCATGCCATCAAGTACTTACCACTTCACATTTCACATTTCAAAATCGTCCTGAACGGCTATATCCACCATTGTTTGAGCCGCCTCCGTAGCCGCCACCTGGAAACAAAAAGGAAAACTCAGCTCACGGAAACTATGCCTAACAGTATACATCCTTGCATCTGCTTTCTCCCATCTTACCGAAGTTCCTGCTAACACCGCCGCCGCCGCCGCCGCCACCACCACTAAAGTTGTTCTTCATTGGGCCAAAGTTTGAGGCCTGGGGGTCGTAGTGGCCCATGTTGTTGTAGTTATTGCCGCCGCCGCCGCTGCCTCCTCCTCCTCCTCCTTGGCCGCCTCCTCCCCCACCACAGTTACCTATGACATATTTTGCAACAAATTAGTAAATCACATCTTGTACACAGAATAGCTACAGTTGACGGGAGCCAAAACACTTACCATAGCCATTGCTATTGTCATAACCGTTTCCTCCATAGCCACCGCCTCCTCCACCGCCACCCTGGTTGTAACTTTGGTTATAACCTCTGTTGCCGCCATTATTATATCCGCCAGGACCGCCGCCGGGACCACCTCCATAGCCTACAACATTCATATTCGTTCAGTACATTGCCATTTAGCTTCAATTGTGAAAATACTTAAGGCTACGCTGTCAAAAATCGCCTACTTACCACCGCCGCCTCCACCACCACCATTACCGCCGCCGCCACCACCATCTCCTCCATTGCAATTGTAAGGACCGTCTCCATATCTGCCCCTGCCGCCTGAAAGAAGCAAACATGCAAAGTCAGGTTTCAGACACTGTATATTATACATTTATGATTAAATATGTAAACACCATTATCAAATGAGTCTTACCCTGATTGAAGCCTCTGTCGTATTCATAGGGCCTTCCACCGCTGCTGCGGCCTAAACCAAAACAAAACCATTACCTCTGGAATAGTGATGACTGGGCCAGTGTGTTAAAACAACTTGTTATTAATCTTGCATAAAAAGATGACCTCTCATACCCATTCCCATTCCTGCAGTCTGCATTTCCTGCCTCGTCAGAGCCTTCCTCACTTCACAGTTGTGACAGTTGATTGTGTGGTATTTCTGGACTGTGGGATGGGAAAACAAAGGTATTAAGTAGTCGTTCAAGACAGGTAGGTCAATCTGACACAATCTGCAGCACAGAACATATGTACTTACTGACAATCCTGTCGACTGAATCATGATCGTCAAAGGTCACAAAGGCGAAGCCCCTCTTCTTTCCAGTGTTACGGTCAGTCATGATATCGATGACCTCGATTTTGCCAAACTGTGTGAAGTAATCTCGCAGGTGTGACTCCTCTGTATCTTCCTTGATTCCCCCAACAAAGATCTTTTTCACCGTAACGTGGGCACCTGGCCGGTTTGAGTCCTGTGATCAAAGACATTTCCCCAGTTGTAACCATGCATGCCTTTCTTTTATATACACAAGCCATTTGTTTACTCAAGGCGGGTTTTGTCAAACATATCGAACCCAACATACCTCCCTGGAGACAGCTCGTTTAGGTTCAACCACTCTTCCATCAACCTTATGGGGGCGGGCATTCATGGCAGCATCAACTTCGTCAACTGATGAGTATGTAACAAAGCCAAAGCCCCTGGATCTCTTGGTGTTGGGATCCCTCATGACCTATAAGAAGAAATCGTTCCTAGTGTTACACACAAATCACACATACATGGTTTCCATCTATCTATCTATATTTATATCTATATATATATATATATATATATGTGTGACAGGTGACACAGACCGGGAAAGAGGAGGGGCAACCATGAGGGTTGCCGATATAGGGCTACCTGCAGGAGGAACTTTGATTGTGGCATTGATTCAGGCCGGTGGAGTGAGGCAGGTGCACACCTCATTCCATGTGGCAGGCAGGGAACGAAAGAGCAGGAACGGGTAGGCCTAAGACGGGTGTCTTTGTGTATTGTTTTATGCTGTCGGGTTTGACTGTGTGTGACATGTCTTGTGTTCATGTATTACAGACCTGTTTCCCTGCTGCGTTGAAGGCGGCTGGTAGTCGGTAGGAAAGTAGGAAAGTAGATCGACGTACCAGGTATTTTAAAGTTTAGTTATGTAGTGTTTCAATATTTAGTTGGCATGCATTTTAATGCTTGATAATAAAGTGTTTTAAGATTGTTAATATTTGTT
The DNA here is from genome assembly GCA_916700685.1 of Adelosebastes latens. Taxonomy (NCBI): domain Eukaryota; kingdom Metazoa; phylum Chordata; class Actinopteri; order Perciformes; family Sebastidae; genus Adelosebastes; species Adelosebastes latens. The sequence goes on along the minus strand of CAKAKR010039880.1, from coordinate 773 downwards.
TCTCTGCAGAGCATCAGTTGGCCATTAGCTGCTCTTGCCGTGGGACTGTTTGCATTTGTTTTGCTTTAGGGTTTATTTGCTGTCTAGTCCGCAATTGGCAAGTGAGCCGGTAGCAGGCAAAAAGATATGGGTACTGCCCTTGGGGGCGGACTAGTTTCTTTTCTTTATTATTTTTGTTGTTTGTTTTGTTCGCCAATCTGCCTGCTTCCCCACAGTGTATAACCTCACTCAGGTCGAATCCGAGTCAGACAGCCAAGGCAGGCTTACGGTGTGGTGTGTGGTTTTGAATTGTTTGCAGTGAAATGAAATCACTTGTGAATTCACTTAGCGTGTAAACGCCTTGATTTGCAGTGTATATCAGTGTGTAGTTCAGCCCTGCCCTTGTTAGTATAGCTGGGGTTTAAATAGTGAGTAGGTTACAGTGGGGGGGATATGAATTGTAAAGTTAAATTTCTGTAATTAAAACGTCTACTCATTTTAAGTTACTCCCTGACTTGTCATTCCTTAGCCGGCACTTTCCGCGGGTGGTACATAGAAATATAGAACAGTGGCCAAAAGGTGATGTAAAAACCAAACTTCAAGGAGGAAAACATGCACATTCTCAAAATTTGTTTGTGGTGCTTGGAGTAGATCCCCTCCAATATGTACTTTTACAAAAAAATATCTTGCTCCCGCACACACACTTTTCTTTGCTTTCTTAATCAACGTTTCAGTCAACAAGGACCTTCATCAGGACATTAAGATCATCTTGTCATAACTGTAAAACCAAACTT
>CAKAKR010039879.1:19576-46920 GCA_916700685.1 Adelosebastes latens | reverse complement strand
CGAGCATCGCTCAAAACAGTGAGGCGACACACGTCAGCTAAAAGCACAATATCACTCTATATTTCAGCTGCTTGGCAGTAATGTTAGCTGACCAGACAAAGGTCTCTCCATGAACATGATTTAGATCTGATCCTAGTGTTGGCTTTTTCTGCCTAAGTGCAGGCTGAAGCAGCGGGGCTCTGCAGCGTGTCTCCCTGCTCTCTCCGCCCGCAGCCGGAGAGAGCAGAGGAGACACCGGCACCCGGTCGGTAACGAGAAGACAACGTAACTCTCTGTACAGCTCCGTCACTTCACAAGACACGGGAAAGCTCTGTTGGTCTGGAGGAACTGCAGCATTTATTTCTGCACAAACGTCCCCTGTGCATTCACTAGATATTCTCAGAGCTAAACTAACTCTTCTGCAGTGTGTAGTGAGCGCGCGTTCACGTCTAGAGGTGGAGCGAGACAGCGAGGACGCGCGCGCATTCTGAGAGAAGGAGAGCAGGCAGCGGAGACGAGGCTCCAGCCTCACGCGAGCGCGCATATGCGAACGCGCATGTGTGGCGACCCGCTACATTTATACGCTTAAAAAGTTACAAATAGTCCCTTTAACTTACGCCACTTCCGGTGTTATTTTAACCCAAACCGTGATCTTTTCCTAAACCTAACTAGTTTGTTGTCCAAGCTTAACCAAGTCCATCTTTTCCTAAACCTAACTAAGTAGTTTTATTTTGAAAATACTGGAGCGAAAATTGACACGTGTTGCTGGACATTCGTAGGAAAACGAACAAAAAATACATTGTTGAAAGTCGTGCTAAGCGTCATTTTAAAAAAAAAAGGAAATTCGTGTCTGTATGCAAATCAAAGAGATTCAATTTCATGACTATTTCACAGACTGGTGTGAGACTGTGTTGGGGACTGGGGACATATCGTGAAAAACTCACTTTTTCAGTGCTTGTGCACATACATTTGGATATCTGGAGTGCCCACCAACCCACAAACTGTGAAATAAGACAACCCAATCAGGTTTTCGTGGGCTGCATTAATCAAAAAACGTGATTCAACAAGCCATTCAGATTCGGCTCCCTTTCCTATGTCACATGCAGGCTCATTAGAATATATCACCCACAGCTTGAGAACTACGGCCCATTCCCAATGACCACACTCGATGACTTTGTTGCCGCAAAGTCAGTAAGGGTTTAGGGTTGTCCCTCTGTCAAATCATCAAGTCCTTGAGGGCTCTCTCAAAGACATTTTGAGCAATGGTGAGTCAGGGCCTTAAAGCAAACTTACTGCCATGCTAAGGGCTTTCACACGGGTCCTGATTCTATTACCTGATATTGAAACCTTGTCTTGACCCTCATTATTTCAGATTATATTGTGCTTACATGGTGCTTACCCCTAATTAGTTTTCAGCAAAGCTCCACACAACAAACCTTGGGCAATATAATATCCCAGCATAGGAATACTTTACACAGAGTGGAGGAATGGGGGGTTAACAGGGGCCCAGTGGCTCATTTTCACCCCAGGGCCCCTTAGCAGGGCAATCCGGCCATGCTGTGTTTGTACTTTGTTCATTGATTACATGTTTTGTATTTAAATCTTAATCTGTGAATGTGCAAGTGCCTCAAAATTGCCCTAAATTTGTTCGATTGTATTTGAGTAAATATACTAACTTATACTGTCAACTTTTTTTTATTGCACAATGCAGTAATCGCTCTCACGTTGTTCATAGGGGAAATTAACACTAGTCAGGAAATCACATGTTTTATTAGACAATGTGGGGATCTCGTGAACTTTCAGCCTTCGAATGCAAAAGCGAGCTGTGATAACACTGCATCCCTTTAAACTGTGGGAAAGGAGGCGAGACACGCTTCAAGCGCTAAGAGTGCTAAACATAGACGTTGTTTAAAGGAGACCATCATCATTAGGCAATTCTCTTTGAATTAGCAGAAGGGTTGAGAAAGAGAGAGAGAGAGAAAACACACACACACACACAGAGAAGTTTAATTTGTTCAAGCTTAACTTTTCCTGGCTCTAATAAGCGGGGGAAACACATTACTCCCAAACAGTAGTTTTAATAGGGGATTCATGGACCAGATTCATGCTTCAAACTACTAAAATAAATGCGCTCTACTAGCATGAGATGGTAATTGGTGTTAAGCTTTTCTCAAACAGTTTGCTTCGGTTTTATTTGGGAGAATTTGAAGCTGGACCTGTAAAAGCAGAGCAGCATTTCTGGCACAAATAAAAGATTCTTTCAATATGAAATACAGTCTACCCACTTCACACACGCTGGCCTCCGAGACGGATTATTTATTTAACTTTGTTCTGTTTTATGTTATGCTGCGTAACATCAAAAGAGCAGCTAAACAGAATAGTGCTGAGCGTATAAATAACTGATACCATGACCTGATTTCGTAATGAGTTAACAACATGAATGTTTAAAAATGATCAGTATTGGCAAATGGTCCAGTGGGGCTGCGGCTCTATTCCTTAACCCTGCAGGTCAAGTATCAAGAGTCAAATGAGGAGCTTGTACTGTAAATGAATTCCTCTCCCAGTGCAGACCTGCTGGAGAGTGATAAAGGCACACATACACAACGGCCTTGTCGACGAGCTACCGTCCTCTCCTCAGACCACCAGAGGCAAATCTGAGTCTGCCTGGATCCCACTCAGTTGCCACCAGATAGCGCAGAGCGAGATGCAGCCCTCCGCCCTGTAGCCATGCATCGAAGTGCTAACATGCAGTGGAGCGAATGCTCAATTTACGGGAAAGAGGATGAAAGAGGGGGAATTCGGCGCTGGAACTGGGGCTGGTGGGAGATTGCGAGGGGGATTTTTTTTTATTGATGCCCTGGGTGACTTTTTATGCACACAAGCAATAACCACCAAAGAGTATAACAGCTCCAGTGAGACGTACCAACAAACCCAAACCACCGCAGCCAGAGCGCGGTAATGACTTGTGGTCATGGAAGGCTGGAGAGCTTCCTTTTGTTTTGCGCATGGTGAGTGTCAGCAGGTGTTTTACACACTCTGGTGAACAGACATGGTGCACGAGGGGGAAAAAAAATGGATTCATCACCAGAGAACTGTCTACATGCTCAAGTGCTCCCGCTCGTTCCCTTGCTTACTCAGCATATTGATTTAAGACAGTGTAAACAGCCACCTGCAGAGAAAGCTTAAGACTGATACAATCCCAACGAGCAAGAAATGGATCATTTGAAAGGCGTGGATGTGGAGAGCTGCTGCTTGGTTAAATGTGAAGATTATAAGGCAGTGAAATGGGTCATCGACACACCACTTATGTGTAATCTGTATGTGTAAGACATTGAAGTGAAGTGGGAGTAAAGCCATTCAGGTAAACTTGGAGCAATCAGCATCTGCTCACATGTTCCCCTATTTAATGGTGATATATATATATATATATAGGGGAGAAACTGTCATGATGAGCTATTGATCCCAGACAAGGGAGGATTTAGAAACGTTTGAATGGGATAATTTTAAAGAAGGGGCGTTCATTTGTAATTTAATTTGTAAAATGTGTTAAGACTTCCATTTAATGCCCTGGTTCTTGGCAATAACAAACTGTACATTATTATCAATAGTAACATTGTTTATTCAGTGTAATTAATGCATATCAAATAAACAAATTCTAATATGAAATTATATCAATAAATAGCTTCTATTTGTAACTCCAAATAGCATGACAGACATGGATTATGACAAAATGGGCCACAGACATGTGGCCGGCCCCCGAACTCTCCTGCATTACCGCAAGACACCTACAAAATGACTACAGAAGATGTGACCACATCTCCATCCATCCAACCATTTTCTACTACTTATCCAGGGCTGAATCGTGGGGGCAGCAGGTTTAGCGTCTCTTTGAGGCATTTTTCATCTATTTGTGGTAATTTTGTAGTTGTTTTGCATCTCATTGTGGTCATTTTGCAACTCTTTGTGGCCCTTTTTAAATACCTTTGCAGTCATTTGATTGACATCCCAACAAGAAATACCATGTCATACAGAGGATCTGGTCCAGGGGCCCTTGTAGGCCGGTTCAGTCATTCATCCATGATACTAATAAGCTAACAGACTATCACCTTCTGACTCTGGTATGAGGGGCAATCAGAGCGGCCCGTGCCACCCATGGATGTATAAAGAGAACTGGATACAGCGACGGAGGCGGGGCCCTGTTCATTCCTATGAACGTTGTTCAGGTTTGCATGAAGCCAAAAATAGTACAAAATGACCATAGAGCAAGCGCACTAGTATTTCCTTTAACCATGCCTCGCAGTCGCTCGGTCTGGGGCTCCGTCACATGAACGGATGAAGGAATATAACTCTGGATTCGGCTATTCGTTTTACAACTTTTAGGACTTAATGATTTAAATTAGGGCTATTCAAGTGTTCGTACTGGGAACTACTGGGATTTACCTCAAAAACAATTACAGACATCTTTTTCCCAATGTAAGTCTATGGGAAAAAGTATTTTTAGGCCAAATATCATGTGACAGACACGGAAGTTGTAGTTCCATGGGTTGGCCACAACGAAAATTGGCTTCAAAAGTTGATGTGCAAAAGTTTCTGTCTAGAAAAACAGGTCAAATGTCATGCTTTATGGTAGTGATATTTTTTATCTGTTTTGAAAATAACTCAACAGACAAAAAATATCAGCTTTTTAATACAGCTGTTTATAATATTTGGCAAATTACACAAAATGAAATGGAACAATAGAAAACCAAACTTCACCTTATTTCTATTGGATATTACCTCTATTACAATTCTCTATTCAAGCTGAATAATAGAAAAACAACAATAAGCCAAATAATATTTGAAACTTTTGAAATTATCGACTAATGTTAATAATCTGTGCTCCTTAATTTATTTATTTACTTTTTCATTCTTCTGTGTATTTTGTTTTTATTGAATGTAGAAAGCTTCTTGCACAATCCCTTAACTGAATATGTCTTGCATATATGTTAGGTTGTATTTGACTTATAAAGTAAATATATAAATAAATATAAATAAATAAAGTTAATTATAAATTATAAATAAAGTTTTGGAGAAAAAAAAGTTGGCTTGAAAGCCCGGTGCTATTCCTGGGGGCTTGGTGCCACCCTTTTGTCCCCGTCCCCTGATTCCAGATCAATTAAAATGCCCTGACAGTGATGAAACACAGTGGTTAGATATGAGACTGATGCCTACAGACTCACAAGAAATCAATACCCTGTTGTAGAGCCCACATTATATGCCTCAGTGTATGTTATTCTGGCTTTAACCAAAAGCCAGACATGGGATGCAATAAAGGGAGCAGACGGTCATCACATTCACTATCAGCTCATTTCATGCCTCCGCAAGAGACTGAGCAATCACACCTGACGGCTTCTGGACAACAAGCCTTTTGAGATGAGCCTTGCCTTTTTGTGCAGCACCGCAAAACAGTAATTGCCCTCCTTGTCAGGCTGTGTCATTAAGTCAGGCGAAGTGAAACATGCCATCCGGTTAAAGCGATAGGACACACAAGAGGGGTAAGGCAGGCTGCTCGGCCGGCGGGGAGACCTGTGCTGAATGCCAAATAATTCAGCTGTTTACAAAGTGGAGGGATGGTTGAGAACAGATGTGTGAGTGGAGTGGAACGGTGAGGTGACTTGGTCAGGTTGATTATATGGAAACGCTGGCAAATCAGTGTGATGTGGAAAAATATCCTCCTACAGATAGGAACACCAAACACTGAGAAAAATACACAGCAATTCAAATGCTTCTCTTGACCCTACTATAAACATTGATGATCAATTTAGGATAAAAAAATGTTTTACAATGAGCATGCTCTATGGATATTGTAGAACTGTTCTCTAAAACAGTTTCTCAATCAGAGGTCCATGGACCCCTAGTGGTCCATGTCTTCTAGGGGGTCAGTGGAAGATTGTTAAATACACATTTATATATTGCTGTTGGCTCATTTAAAGCCGCTATGATCAATATTTCTATACTCAAGTTCGTCATTTTGGCTTTGCTTTTTTGCCATCGCCATCTTGGTTTTTTGCAACTAGAAGTGACACGAGAGGGTGGAGCTAAGTACAACCGAACGCTCAATAAGACATTTTTATTAAAAAAAAGAGTATAATTAACTTTCATGAACTGAAAATACACTGAAAGGGTTAAAGTTCTAAGACGAAAATACCGGACTCCGTGCTAGCGACCTGTCAATCACAACGTAGCCACCCCCTAAAGCATACCCTGCTTTATGGTCTATTTGACTCTAAATGGGACCATAATTTACTAAATGAACATCATGCTGTATTGAAGAAGACTTGAAACTAGCGATTGAGACCATAAACTCATGTTTTCAATGTTTACTGAGGTAATAAATCAAGTGAGAAGTAGGCTCATTTTCTCATAGACTTCTATAAAATCAGACTTCTTTTTGCAACCAGAGGAGTCGCCCCCTGCTGGCTGTTAGAAAGAATGCAAGTTTAAGGCACTTCAGCATTGGCTTCACTTTTCAGACCTGGAGGTTGCCTACTGAATGGATCTCAGAACTACTTGTATGTGAAAGGGATAGCTTGTAATTAGCGGTGACGATTATTCGAGTAGTTGTCAACTATTAAATTAATTGCCAACTATTTTGATTATCGATTAATTGGTTTGAGTCATTTTTTAAGAAAAAAAATTCTGATTCCAGCTTCTTAAATGTGAATATTTTCTGGTTTCTTTACTCCTCTATGACAGTAAATTGAATATCTTTGAGTTATAGACAAAATTTGAAGACGTCATCTTGGGTTTTGGGAAACACTTATTGACATTTTTCACCATTTTCTGACATTTTATAGACCAAACAACTAATCGGTTAATCAAGAAAATGATCAACAGATTAATCAACAATAAAAATAATTGTTAGTTGCAGCCCTACTCCTAATAACCCTCAGAGAATTACCGCCGGACTCTGCAGTGTTTGAACATCTTTCAGCTCAGTATTTTGTTTTTTCTGGCCCACAACTTGACTGTTTCGGCTCAGTCTTACCACTCCCGTTTCCAGGCAGCTGTTTTCAGTGAAAAACCTCTAGAAACCCACAGTATGCTTGCTATTCAGCACCAAACAACTTCAGACTTAAGTCAGCGACAAGCAGATGAACATAGTGCAACGTTGATGACTATTTTAACGTCAGCAAACTTGTTAATGTATTTCAGAAATATTAAAGCAATGAACCTTTTCATCAAATTAATAAAATGCAGAAAACATTTTAATAAAATGGAACACGGTACAAATCAACAGTCAACTTAGCGCTCCACATGCAAATACAGTTGAATTAATCCAGGTCGTTCACATATGGAGAGGATCACACAAAATGACAAAGAAAAAAAACATAAAAACGTCAAAATACATTTTTTTCAAATAAGAAATTTAGGTGTTAATACATAGGACTTTAAACAAACCATCAGCATAGCAAGCAGCCATTTATTGATGACAGTGCAAAAGGAGTACTCTTTTGATAATGGCATGACTCCTGGTATGAGGAAACTGTAACTTCTTCAGTCAAGAGATTCATGATAATCAGCCAAACCTGATGCATTTCCTCGTCTGTTTTTCAGTGCTTGCTTTGTCACCAGTGAGACACTTTCAAAGGCTTGAAGACAGTTTCTGTGGGTCAACATGAGGCTGTTCAAGAAAAATAACTTAATGATAAATGTAAATATGTAAGACTGCATGGTGTAGAAAAGATTTGTGTTGACAGCATGAGACACAAAATCAAAGTAGGCTCCTTTATGACCACTAACTGCCTTCACACACATGCCACACAGTGACAAATAATGCCGGAAAACAGCCAGTTGCGTATATCACCACTTTTACTGTACTATCATTTGGTTTATGTGGGGAAACCGATAAAATCTGATGAGATATTCTCTTGGCCACGGAAGACGGTTTGTGTATGCTTGTGTAATGGGGGGTGGTGTATATGATGAAGAATAAGAGGCCACGTGTCAAACTGAGATGCACCAAATAGTGAAACAGTGGATGAACAAGCGGATGGATGGATGGATGGATGGATGGATAAATGAACAGATGGGGGTTGGGTGGGGAGGGGTGGGGTAATGTTTCACGCAGCCGACCGTCGGCGGATGACAAACGCTCCCCTCTGCAGCTGTCCCAGGTAGATCCTCATCTTTGTACTGTCGCTCGTCTTCCTCACCCAAATCTGGAGAACCAAGATGAGACAATTCATCAATATGGTCATTTAGAAATAAATGTATTACACAGTAGCTGTCAATAAAAAAACACATCCATGTTCAACTAAAAAGTACAGGGTCCTCCAGAAATAAATTCACATTATACTTGTATCAGAATGCTCCGGAAAGAAGAACTTTCCTTTTCCAGTAATCATTCTTTCTTAGTGATAGTCTTGTGTTGATTAGAGCGGGAAATTAGTAGGATTTAGTAGGGTTTCTCCACAAAGAATCAAACAAAAGCACCACTTTAAATCTTGTGTTTACCAGAGATGTGCTCATAAGTTTCTTGGAAATAAGTCATTCAGCATGAAAAAAAGCATAAAAGACAACTAATTGACTAAAGAAATCTTCCTTGACTAAGACCAAAACGACCAATTAGTTGACTAATCAACTAAGCCCTATAAATTAGCACTTGTTACTCGTCAAACACTGGTAAAATATGCAAAACAAATCAGTGGCTGGCATCTCTTCCCCTTCTACCACTCAAGTGTCTGGCCCTCCACTGCACAAACAACATTTAAAGCTAGGGTCGGTAATCTTGAGAAACTAGCAACAGTATGCTAGATTTTAATATTTATCCAACCGAAAAACCCAGCCCAGTGCGGCCAACTCTTTTCCAATGAAAGTAGCACTAGCTCCAAAAACCCAAAAGTCCCTAAATCCAGAGAGAAAGCTGCCAAATCAGTAACACTGACAGCCCGTCCCTTCAGGCCTCCCTCCAAAGCCACTCCCCCAAAATGATATATATGAACAAGGGTTGGGTACCAAAGTCGGTACTTTTAAGGGTACCAACTAAATTACGTCGATACTACCGAGTACCGATTCACATTAAATCAATCGGTGCCAAATTTGGCTATCTGAGAGCACATCTGGGTGAGAGAGTATGAGCCGCGTGTGTCCGCAGCAGAGAAAGAGAGAGAAAGCGAGTCACAGTGAGAGGCGAGCCGGCAGCGGTCACAATATTTTGCGTGGTATATAAAATGTTCTAAAAACCGACAAAATGCTCTGAATAAATACAAATGTTGAAATTGAGAAGTTGGGACTTATTTTTACAACTGAAATTACATTTTTGTTATTACAGAGAGAGTAAAGTACCGAAAAAAGGGTACTGTTGGGTACCGGTACTGAATTACAGGTACTGGTACCGGTTCAAATGTGATATGCGGTACTCATTATGAACGTAAACATATAATGAAGACTCCGGTGATGTGCAATGAGTTCACAGGCAGAGAGTGTGCAGGCTGTAAGGTTTATTACAGTCCTGTGACAGCCACATATACCAGATTCTTTTCTTTTTTTGTCAGAGCATTTAATTTATTGATCGCTGTCGGGATGTAATGAGAATTTCAACAAATATAACAAAAATGTTTTGAAGAAGATTACCAACTCTAGATTTAAAAGGATAAGACTGGTGTTGTTCTGTAATTTTCTTATTGTCAACGATTCCCACCGAAAGACCAAAACTGACAATGACAAATGTTCCTCAAACAGGAGTAAATAGTGCATTTGTTGGAGACTATTTTCAGCTCCGGGCATTTACAGCAGCGGGACGGTGTATGTGGGATTGACTCAAAATAAACTGCAGTGTGAGTGTTTATGGTAATGAGGGAACATGTCACCCAGTGCAACAGTGTGGCTCATTAATGTGTTTTTAATGGTTTAATGGTCAATGGTTTTGGACCACAATGGAGCTCTATGGCACAGAGGAATAAAACATATCAAGCTTTGTCTACACAGACAATACTTCGTAAGGAAAATATAGAATACCACCAGCATCGTGTTTTAAGTTGTAAACTCAGTTGTATGTGCAACAGGAGTCGGAGGAGAACTAAAGCTCACCTCATTGGTCCCCACTGAGCTGATGACGCAGCTAATCTTTGTGTTGTCCTTTGACTCCAGGTAGATGGCCTGGCTCTTGTGGTACCTGTAAGCATAAAAAAAAAAACACAAACGCATTAATTCGGCATTCATGGTGAGACGAGGGATAGGCATAAGTGCAGGCAGGAGAGAGGTTCATTATACATAATTTTTCCCAGCTGAATAAACCACATTCCTCCTGAGATGGCACTAAATAGATAATTGGACTGAAAGTCAAAACAAAAAGTCTTTTTTGTTTTTTTGTTTTAATGGCTCCAAACTGTCAGAGGACAGAACCAACCCAGGGGAAGAGACTGCCAACCACAACGTTTGATCATTAAGGGCCCACTGAAGAATAATGACGCATGTGTCTCCCTGCGGCTCTTTGTGAAGGCTTTCCGGTGGCGGCGTCTTCTTTAGCGATGAACAAATGAGACTTTGCCTTGAAAGAAAAGTGCACATACTTCACAGCTCGCTCCTCTCAACGTCCTCCGTCTACATCAGCAGCTAATAAGACAGAGCTCTATTATTGTTACCCTTCTTCACATGACCTTATGTTCTGACACATGTCTGATGCAGAGCTCTGCTCTCAAACAAAAGGGCACCAGACCTGTGGCAGGTCAAGGTATATGGATTTTTATGGTGGCTTCAAGCACCAGCACCTTTTCAGTGGCTCCTGAGAAATATCTCTCTCTGTAGCGCAGAACAAAAAGAAGCTGCCATCAAAGTGGTTGTAACATGTCTTTTGAAGACCGACCAAACACCAGAGACGTCAAACTCATGGCAATGTGGCCATCTAGTGGTGACACAAGCTGTAGTCGAGCTATGTGAAAAATGGCACAATGTGATCAAATGTCTGTTAAGAGAATTAAATACGAATTACCATCGTTTGTCGTAGTATAGTTTGCCGTCCTCGATGCGGGCCTCGTAGCGCTGGATGGGGCTCTCCATGGGAGCGGGGGGGATGTGCTCCGGAGTCGTGGGCGACACTGAAGAGGGAGAAGCACCTGATTAGTATCGCCATGCAAAACACATCATGTACAAACAGTTTTAATGTTATTTGCTTTCTTGCTGAGACTAGAGTGAGATGTTACCACTTTCCTCTCTGTCCAGTCAATATCAAGTTACAACCAGGGTTTACGTTGGCCAGCAGATGCCGGCTTTTAGCCGGTATCACGTGTAGTTGTCCAAATAAATGATCAATGACCAAAATGTCCATTGGGAAATATGTCAAATACATAAATTATTTTTTTAATTTCTCTGCTGGTTGCCTGGAAGTTACTGCTTCCCAGCCAAAAAATAGTCCAGAGTTCTTGACCTTTCGTACCAAGCCAAGCTAGCTGTTGCCCCTGTTTCCAGTCTTTGTGCTAAGCTAAGCTAACCAGCTGCTAACTATAGCTTCATATTGAGCGTACAGACATGGGAGTGGTGTTGATTTTCTCATCTAACTCAGCAAAAAAGCAAATGACGAAATATTTCTTAAACTCGTTGTGCACGACAAATGGAAATTAACCTGTAAAAGGTGAGCATCGACATACCTGGCCGTTTCGGCGACTTAAGCTGTAAAGGAGAAGGTGTGAAAATGTTAAAAGAAAAAAAAAAATGTGATTCAGCGGGGACGTGCTTAATATCAAGACATTCAGAAACACTTACCTTATTAAGTGTTCTTAGATCTTCCATTATCTGTTCATCTGTTAACAAATAGTTTAGCTGAGGTGTGAAGAGTTAAGGAGGACATTTTTAAACACATCTTAGCTGAGAAACCTCAACAGATGTAGCTGACCTCTGTTTGACTGAAACTAAAGATCTCCCCTGGGAATCAAAAAGTATCTTGAGAAAGTGCAAATGCTACCAGTACAAGAAAAACGGAATAATCTACCGCTCACAGATTCATCTAAAGTGATAGCTGCCAATCAGAGGCTGAAACTGTATGTGAAGGATATCTGGTGCAGGTTTTCTCCGTTTGTCTGGTATCGGGACCGGATCATTGGGCCGTCTCCTCAGCTTCCGGGTCATGATAGGTTTTACCTCCATTGAGTCTATGTATGAAGAAATAATGACAAACTGAGATCCAACAATAACATAAAGAGTGTCAAACGTTCCCAAAAAGCACAGACAATTCAAAAGGACAGACAGCAACATCTTAATTTACTGATTCTGAAAGTCCTATTTCGATCAGACAACTTAACATTTCCACCCACATACTTTTTACCCCATTTCTCTCTCTTCTGCTGATTAATAATCTCTTACCGCCTGTCAGCTCCATTGTTAATTTCTCGTTCTCAATCATCTTCTTCTTCTCCTCCAACTCTGCAATTAGGTTTTCCTTCAGTTCGACTTTTTTATCGTCAAACTCCTTCACCGCTGCCTTCTTCTCCTTGATATAGTTCCTCTCCACCTGCTCCGTCTGCAGAAGGTTGAGAGAAGGAGATGATGGAAAAAGAAGGGATGTTTGTTTTCCTTGTAATACGAAAAAAAGTAAACGTCAGTTCCGTATAAACTACATTATCAGTCAGCAAGAAGAATCATATATTATATTCACCTCAAGCTGTAGAAACAGATCTGTAAAGGGAGAGAAAAACATAACTGGTCATGTAGAACAAGCATTATGTTATTATACTAGCACATTATATCTGACTTTTGACAGCTAAAGTAAACTTTGGTTACCCTCAAGAGAAGAAAAGAGAAGAATGAGGCAAAGCAGGGTCACAAAGAAACAAGCTTACAGCAAAAACACCCTAAAACTTTTAGCAAAAATCAATGAACTCAAAAGCACTTTTTTTGCAGTGCATTCTGGGCAAATCAAACATTTTGATCAGCAAAAAGATGAGTTCTGGCACACATGGCAAGCAAAGGAAAAAGCTGATCAGACACAAGCCACTGAGTCAACAACAATAAAGTAATCAATATAGTTAAAACAGTCAAATGGTTGAAGATGGATGGGCTGGGAGCAGAGAGAGAGAGAGAGAGGAAGAAGGCTCAGTCCTTTTTAAAACACATTAGATCCGTTCTTGTAAGTTTAATAAATTATGACGTCTGTACTTTTTTGTTAATCTTGTGTGTCATGTTAAGTCACACTATTTGTTTTATTCACTCTTTCTCCAAATCAAAAATATACGACTTCTATCCTCACACTGTACGATTCAATCGACGATCAATCGAGTAGTTGTCAACTATTAAATGAATTGCCATGAAATGAAAATAAAAGTTATTTGCAGCCCTAGACCAGTCATAACATTGGTGCTCACACCACTGAATATCAACAAGGAACCCCCCATACAGTTTTGTCCGTTGACAATTCAAATAAAGTTTTATTCAAAACAATATAGTTTCATCCTCAAAAAAATGAGAAACACAGCTTTACTTTGTGCAATTCTAATATGAACAGAAAGCAGGAGAAAAAAAGACTATAAGACTACAGTCAACCACCACATGTACAATATTACCGCAATAATGTTAAAAGAAGTTCACTACAGTTTATAAGAAATCTTTTGACGGCAGCCATGTGGGAAATCGGACCTCTTTGTATATAATACTTCCATGACCAACACTTCTCTTCTTATATCCATAAACTGTTGCATTTGGGCAGGTTTCTTTTCCCTATTTCTCACCTTCAAGCAGTTGTTTTGCACCACTCTATATTGCCAATGTTCTCTCCTGACCAAACAAACCAGATTAAAGCAGGAAGCACTCCACAATTTGAATAATTGGCTCCAAACGCGGCTGGTGTGGATTCATTAGAAGCAAAGGACGGTGTGTTCAGTCTCTAAATGTTGCTCAACTTGCCTGCATTTCGGAGTCTCTCTTTGTACTGCTGGTCCAGCTTCTTCATCCTCTTCTGATACTCCTGCAGTGTACCTGCAAAGAGAAAAGTGTCAATTACCAAACATGACAAATTTTGCTTTAAGAATTTTATGCTATTGTCTAATTATGACTTAGATGTTTGTGTAGGATGAAAGCCAGTATATTCTGAAGTTAGTAAAACTCCAATATGAGCGGTTTCATTAACCCATTTGTGCCCAAAGACTACTGTATTTAGTATGATAAGGAAACATGCGTTTGGTACGGACATACTTTGGGCAAGTATCGAACAGTACAACTTTTAAATTTTTAAATTTTAACAAATGGTCAAAGTGAGGATTTTTTAAAAATTAGGAAAAATGCTAAAATTGTATTTATTTTATTTATTTATTTTATTTAACCTTCATTTAACCATGTAGTACTCATTGATATTAAGAATCTCTTTTGTAAAGAGACCTGGCCAGGACAGCAGCATTTAAACATTCATTAAAGTTGTATGTAAAGTATTAAATGTCTTCCATATAAAATAGTTTTTGCACTGCATATGTGTGCATATCTTTGATATTCAACTTATTATGAGTTCATAGATACAAAATACTTAATTGTGCTCCCTTGTAGTTTCTGAGATACAGCCATTTTCTTATCATACTTGATTTTGTCTTTGGGCACATTGGACTACTGTTTTTTTTCCAAAAATGGTAGAAAATAGCCTAGAATAAGCAGTAAACATGTAGGGATTATTATTATTTTCAGTACACACATTAGAGGGGCACCTATCTACATATTCGATATAAATAAAAGTTGCACAGAATTATTATATGTCATACAGCTGGTGAAAACATTCGCTTGATAGTATGATAAAAAAAATCACTTTTCAGCCAAAGGGTTTGACCGTTTTTGAAAATTTCTTCAGATTTGTGCTTAGGCAAGCCCAGAGAACACAGTCACCAAATTTCAGTCGCGGGCACAAATGGGTTGAAATGCATCACCAATATTTCTAGAAAACTGTGCATTTTAGCATCCTCGACCTGCTACTCTCATCACCCACCCACAGTCTCTAGACTACATTACACTGATATTGCGCTTATATTTGGATTTACAAAAAGCCCACAGTGACTCCACAATTTCTACACAGTCAATTTACTGTTCAGAAACAATTTAAATCATTAAACAACAGACAGACTTGACGATTCAAAATGAGCTGCTCTTTGCAGAGGACTGTTTGTCGTCATTTATCATCCGTTTCTCAGCTGGTTTCTCTTTTTAGCCAGAGACACTGGCTGCACTTATGAGCAGCACTTGTGGCCTGATGATGTAATCCTGAACCTCCATTAATAACCAGCTAGGATCTGGCTGTGTCCTTCATAAAATGAAAATGAATCCCACAAAGCTATCCCACAAGATAAAGAGCAGCAGTCATTCACATTTGGAAAAAATCCTGACACACTTCAGTCATAAGAACAAAAAAAAGAAATGTGATTACCTTCTTGTAACTGCTGCAACTGTCTTTTCAGAGAGGCCAGTTTGTCTTGGTACATTCTGCAATGAAATAAACCAGAGCTAGTATCACATTTCCTTTCACCGGGGCAAACATTCAAAACATTCACCTTCAAATTATTTTTATTAAGGTTAAAGCAGCTGATCCGTGGTTGGCAAAACACTCACTGCTCTTTGATTTCAACATAGTCATCCTCGTCGTGCTTGGCAAGGTCTGTTTCACTGGCATCTTCCGTGTCTGGGAAAAAGGTCAGAGAAAGAAGAAAACTATTTCTCAACTATAATTCAAAAAACTGATTCTCTGTTTTTAAATAAATACTGTACATGTGATCATTTCAGATTCAGATTCAGACAACTTTATTGATCCCAAGATCAATCCCCACAGACCAGTAGAACTGACAGCTGAAGGAGAGCAAAATAATTTAATAAAATATAATAAATAGCAATAAAATAGATAAGAGAAAAACAAATAGATAATAAATAGACATGGTTACATGATTCTCATGTAAGGGAACTGTCAATAAAAGTCTCACATGAAATACTACTACTGTCTTGAATTTAATAACCTGATAGCAGAAGGATTTCAGCATGCTGTACCACAAGGTAATTATGCTAAAGCTTTTCCCACAGAGTCCACAGAGAAGACAGCAGAGATCTGTACAGGTTAATAAAAGGACGTGCGTGGCATTGGTAAGGTAATGGTGAACACCCTGCTTGGGAATGCCCTCCTGTGTTTGAATGAATGGGACACCGGGGGAAAATCCCAAGTTTGCCATGAACAGGAGAGAAGAGTCGACTCAAAACTATTTCTCAACTATTATTTAAAAACTGATTCTCTGTTTTAAATAAATACTGTACATGTGATCATTTCAGCATGCTGTACCACAAAGTAATTATGCACGTTTTTACAGACCAAACAATAAATACCGTACATGTGATCATTTCAGTATACTTTATGACAAATAAATATGCAGTAATGATAGTATTTAAATAAATACTGTACATGTGATCATTTCATGTTCACATGTGATCATTTCAGCATGCTGTACCACAAGGTAAGTATGCAGTTTTTTAAGCTTTTCCACAATAAGTTGAGTCCACAGAGAAGACAGCAGAGATCTGTGTACAGATTAATAAAAGGACGTGCGTGGCATTGGTAAGGTAATGGTGAACACCCTAGCTTGGGAATGCCCTCCTGTGTTTGAATGGGACACAAATCCCAAGTTTGCCATGAAAGATCACACACTGTAGTCTCGGATTGACAGCAGATAAAGTTGCTGTAATGCTCGTAAAATTAATCAACCTACATGCATTAACTAGCGACAGAAATATAGCTGTTAATGTGTCAAGCATTTGCCGCATGGTGGGATTAATCAGACACAGTCCAACAGCAACTCTCTCTCTCTCTCTTTTAGCAATGCTAACATGTTTAAGCTAGTAGTGCGATGTGGCAAACTTGTGGGAGCCAAGTTTTTACAAGCTAACCTCGGTCAGATAATGGTGTTACCTTCAAAAAACCCGACACAAGAAGAAGAAGAAGAAGAGTAAAGGCCCGGGGTCGTTGTTAAGCTGACACAGCAGCTTTCATTTTCGGTTAGCATTAGCTTAAGTTAGCTCAGTCTAAAACACGATTCTAGCTCGCCTAGTAGTTTAGGAAGCAACAGACATCAACATATCCGGATGAGGAGGAGGAGAGGAAGGAAAAAGAAGCAAGTCCAGGGTGGAAGTGTCAGGAAAACTAGCTAACCTTGTAGTGCTGTCATCGCCTTGCTTTTTCCTCTCGTCTTTCTCTTTCTCTTTCACTGCTATATCCGTCCTCTCTTCAGTGGATAGTGTGGAAAAGGGCAGTGCACAGTGGACACACACACAAGCAGCACGCAGCCGACCGACCTGTCAATGCTCCGAGCTAACGCTACGTAGCGAGCTGGCTAATTAACACTATGTAGCCCCATCATTTATTATATATTAACCCAGATGTGGATGGATAACATTTTATTTATTACATCTACCCTACCTATTTTACAAGTGCAATTACCTCTGTTTACATTACATCTATTTTTATATTTTACATTTCTAGTGTAACACTTCTGTTTATAATTATTTATTACATCTACTTTACCTGTTTTATTTGAGTTATAACTGTGACACAGTTAGAATAGAATAGAATAGAATAGAACGCTTTATTGTTATTGTATTAAATACAACAAGATTTCACGGTTGCCACTTCTGGTCAGTGCTTTAAAACAAATACTTGACAAGACTAAACGAGGCATATAACAGGTAAAAACACACACAGTTATGTAAAGCAAATAAAACAGGTAAAGTAGATGTAATAAATAAATATAAACAGAAGTGTTACACTAGAAGTATAAAATATAAAAAATAGATGTAATGTAAACAGAGGTAATTGCACTTTTAAAATAGGTCTGGTAGATGTAATAAATAAAATGTAAACAAAGGTAGTTGCACTTGAGGTGTATATTGCATCAAGGATATATTACACAGACAAATGTATTTCACATGTGGCATCAATCAGCTTTATTAACCACATTATTGGTCAGATTGGCTGCACGTTTATTGTGTTATAAATTGTTGCCTGTAAGTTAAGATAACATTTTATTTATTATATTATATTATATATTATATTTGGGATATCATTTATTATATATTAATCCAGATGGGATGTAAACACAGTTAGAATAATAAACAGAAGTGTTACACTAGAAGTATAAAATGTAAAAAATAGATGTAATGTAAACAGAGGTAATTGCACTTGTAAAATAGGTAGGGTATAGATGTAATAAATAAAATGTTGTCTTAACTTACAGGCAACAATTTATAACACAATAAACGTGCAGCCAATCTGACCAATAATGTGGTTAATAAAGCTGATTGATGCCACATGTGAAATACATTTGTCTGTGCAATATATCCTTTGATGCAATCTACACCTCAAGTGCAACTACCTTTGTTTACATTTTATTTATTACATCTATACCCTACCTATTTTAAAAGTGCAATTACCTCTGTTTACATTACATCTTTTTTATATTTTATACCTCTAGTGTAACACTTCTGTTTATATTTATTTATTACATCTACTTTACCTGTTTTATTTGCTTTATAACTGTGTGTGTTTTACCTGTTATATGTTTTATCTGCCTCGTTTAGTCTTGCCAAGTATTTGTTTTAAAGCACTGACCAGAAGTGGTAACTGTGAATCTCGTTGTATTTAATACAATGACAATAAAGCTTTCTATTCTATTCTATTCTAACTGTGTCACAGTTATATAAAGCAAATAAAACAGGTAAAGTAGATGTAATAAATAAATATAAACAGAAGTGTTACACTAGAGGTATAAAATATAAAAATAGATGTAATGTAAACAGAGGTAATTGCACTTGTAAAACAGGTAGGGTAGATGTAATAAATAAAATGTTATCTTAACTTACAGGCAGCAATTTATAACACAATAACATGCAGCCAATTTGACCAATAATGTGGTTAAAAGCTGATTGATGCCACACGTTAACTAGTATTGAAGCTTTAGCTAGCTAGTTAGCATGTAAACAAATGTGTTTTTTTGTGTGTATTATTATCGTTAACGGTGAGTTAATTTTTCTATCAGCACTGGAGATGTTAAACCAGTGTAAAGTAGTCTAACATCACTTGTTTCTGAAGTGTTTCTCGACTCTGCAGACACTTGATTGGCGGTAGCTAACTTGTTATGTAGCTAGCTAGCGTATTGGACTAGCTTTGGGTGTACATGCAGTTATAATTTGATTTAGGAAGTACTAATAAAACTTGATCAATATAGAAAGTAATCTGTAGATTCCTTTTAAAAAGCTGCATTAAAAAAAAATAAGCTATATTTACGCAATAAATTGCGCGCTTCCGTTTCTTTTCTCCAACAAGTAGACAGAGCCCGACTGACTGTCACAGGGAGCTTTTTTTTTTGGTCAATTTCCTTTTTTACCTTCCTCTGAGTCTCTGCCTCTGAAACTGCGGTCATCGTCGTCCTCCACGCTGTCCAGCTCTTCTTCATCGTTGTAATAATCCACCATGGGTGATAGCAAAGTCGAAGCCATTTGGAAAAAAATGTAAACAAACACAAAAAAATAAACAATCGATTTGTGTTTTTTTTTTTGCAGCTTGTGTTTGGAACAGCGCCTACAACTGGCAGGACCTCCGAGTATCGAGCTGTCTGATGTTATGCCTGTATGTAACGTATGTAATAATAATGTGTAACATTAAAAACAAGTTGATTTTTCAAGCAATTAAATTATATAATTTCAGCTTAAAGATACTAGTTAATAATTAGCATGTTTTCTTAATGTGCATTGGGATATATGGTCGAAAATTTAATCAGGCATATTGCTGAACATCAAGGGGCTGTGGGGTCTCTTTGTTTTGGCTCCCGTTGGCTCGCTATCCATTTAGTTTTTATACACTCAGAAGTAGACAATTGTGAAATCCAGTGTTTTTTCCAATTAATCCAGCACAAGATTGAAGATGTTTATTTATTCCTGCATCCTGTCTGTTTTCCCATGCTTAGAAATGCTTATCCAGAAGTTAACCCCATCACTCATAACACATTTCTGACCATTTGGCACCAAAAGAGCTGTCATTTTCTTCCTCTCCCCCACATTTATTCAGTCATTCAACTGATCAATTATTTATTATTATGATTATGATTATTATTATTACTATTATTATTATTATTGTATTTATTATTGTATATTATTACTATTTTTATTTATTATTATTATATTTATTATTTATTATTTTATATATTATTATTATTATTTCTCTATATCCCAACATTGGGATATAATGGCTGTTTCAAAGCCGTGGTGACTGACAGGAACATAATACTAAACCCATCTATTATATTTTGATTAAATTATATAATTATTTATTCATTCATCTATTTATTTAGTGTCCAAAAACAGTCAAAGTTGTGTCTAAAATTTAACATGTATGTGTGTGTAATTGTAGAATGTAAATAAAAAGCCATACCTCTCTGACCTTAAAGGGGACATTATTATAAAAAAGTGAGATTTTCATGTTTTTTTTATTATAAAGCAGGCTTAAGTCCTATATAAATACTGTGAAAGTATCAAAACGCTCAATCGACAGGGAAATACACACAGCCCGTATTCAGAAACTCTGCATTTGAAACAAGTTGTCAGGATTTCTGTCCATTTGTGATGTCACAAATATACAATATTTAGACCCTTTACGCAGTTTTAAACATAAACATTCTAAATGTGTCCCAGTTTATTACTGGTTGCAGTGTATGTGAATGTCATCAACTGACAGGAAGTACACATGGACCCAAGCTGTTGCCTAGCAACGCAATCCTGTTGCAATTCTGTCGCAATTCCGTCGCAATTCCGTCAAAATGCGCTAAAACGGAGCGTTAAAGACAGAGGGTAAATAAAAGGCCTATTCAGGCCAACAGTATGAGGAAAATAAAGGTTTTTTTTTAACATTACAGCATGTAAACATGTTCTAGTAGAAACACAAAATATAAGTATGAACCTGAAAATGAGCACGATATGGGACCTTTAATGCTGAGTTTGTATGCAAGAATGCTTATCGCAGCTCATCATGTCATGGATGTTTTTTTTTCCAATTACTCGTGTCGTGTGTTATTACAATGTTGAAGGTCATAATTAAAGGCAAAATCACCTGAGATTAGCATCCCTCCACCAAAATCATCAATCAGCATGATAGTGAAGTTGGTTTTGCAAAATAATCTTGTGACATTTAATTGTCAGGTTTTCTTTCTGTTCGCTGATCCTGGAACCATCCCTCACCTGTGTCAAGTTCACAGTCACACACAACCACCCTCTTAGTAATTAGTTGTAATAATTTTTACTGCAAATTTAAATCAGGGAACTTAGGAATTAAGTCACAACACAATATTCTTACATTTTTTATGTTGCACTATATACTGTGCAGCTTTATAACAGCTGCCTGCAACTGAAACAAGAAACTACTGTAAGCAACAATATCAGCAAGCTCAGAATTTGGTCTCATGCTTCATTGCTTTTTTTTTAGCATACTACCTTTTAAAGAAGCAAAAACCTTAACTTATAGTCATGCAGCATATCATAATTGCAACCACCACAAAGGTTACAGTCGATGTCAGTTTACTTTATTTCACCGGAAAAACAAACAAAAAATAAAAAAACATCAAACTGTGGTAACAGCCTGGTAACAGTAACAGGCTTTTACATTTGAAAGCCTGTAGACTAGTTTGATCCTGTGTAGACCATCTATACAGTTCTCGACACCATTATACTGACGACTGCTCTTGAACAAGTCTCCTGAGGAGCCCACCTCCAGAGAGCCTTTTGCCGCTGACCTTGTTTGGTCATTAGGCACTTTTGGCTGAGACAACCTAAACGATTAGTTGTTTAATCGATTGGTCCATTGACAGAAATCTTAAACTATTTTGATAATCAATTATCATTGAGCTTTTCAAATATGAATATTTGCTGTTTTCTCAGTGATAGTAAACTGAATAGCTTTGTTTTTGTTTTGTTTTACTGTCAAGACATATTCTGGGAAACTGTAACAGGCAATTTTCAATTTTGTCTTTTGTTTTACAGACCAAATAATTAGTCTGCAGTTTACTTCTCAACATCAGGAGTGACTAGATATGTAGCCCCAGTGGCCTAATGGATAAGGCACTGGCCTCCTAAGCCAGGGATTGTGGGTTCAAGTCCCATCTGGGGTGTTTAGCAGTGTGGTGCAGAGTGGTAGTCCAAAATCCAGATGTAAACATCATTCCTTGTGTTACTCTTACAGTACAAGACATTTGCAGATGTCACATTTGGCTTTAGCTGTTTAATAGATCAAACATATTGTTGATTAATCGAGGAAACAATTGATAAAAAGTATCCTAATAATTGCCAGTCACACCACTGTGTCGTCAATACCAGCTACTTGCAGAAGTTTGTCAAACTTTATTTGATCTGGCTCTGTTTCATTGTATTATGTTGTGCAAACATGTAAGAAACTGAGGTAGAATAATGGCTATGTGAACAAACACAGATTGAAAGGCACTGTGCACACCAAAATTCAAGATGAAAAATTCTAATTTGAAACATCCGGGCTACCAAGGATACTTTTCCTCCTTGTTCCGTTTTATCCCTGGTTGAGTTAGAATTTTACATCTTGAGTTTTGGTGTTTGAATTTCATCAACCAGAAATTTAGATGGATAGTATTTCACTTATTGAATTTGAGTAAGTTGGACATTTAATTGTTTGAATGTTGGACACTTGTATTTGTTTTATCTGAAAAATAATATTCAATTACTGCTATTATTTGGTACTATAGGTAGACTAGGCTAATGCTATAAAATAAATTAAAAAACACACATAGAAGGGTGTTTTATTTTGCACTGACTTTTGCCCATAATTTCAGGTACATCCTTATGTTTTTAGGGCATGTGGTCTTAATAAATTCCTGACACTGATGAACATGCTTGAAGTGTTATGTTGAATTTGCACATTTACTACCTCAATTATTTTATATTGAAGAACCAAACACTGTAACTTGCACACTTTGCTAATGTATATATCTTGCACACTTTGCTAATGTACTGTATCTATCTTACATGCTTTGCAAATGCATATATCTTGCACGCTTTGCTAATGTATATATCTTGCATGCTTTGCCAATGTATATATAGTGCACGCTTTGCTAATGTATATATCTTGCACGCTTATTGTATATATCTTGCACACTTTGCCAATGTATATATCTTGCACGCTTTGCTAATGTATATATCTTGCACGCTTTGCTAATATATATAGTGGGTTATTCTATGTTTATAATTTAGATTTTGTATGCTAGTTGTAGTAGTCAGGTATATTCATAGTGTATTCCAATATTCTTTATATTTTGTATTCTTTGGATATATTTCTTTCGTGTTGACATATACATTTTATGTACTGTTCCTGTGCATTGCTTGGATAACAGGCTGCTGTTGTAACACAATAATTTCCCCAATTTGGGATCAATAAAGTACATCTATCTATCTTACATGTATGTATACATGTATAAATACATATGTTGGCTTAATGATTCTCAGAACGCCATTATCATGCTACTGTCAAATCCTTGTTTTAGTGTTATACGATACCAGTCACCCCTGTGGAAACATTGGTATAACTGTCTTTTTATAAAAAGTGGCAGTTTCTATTTTAATGTATGTATTGTTGTTTGTGTTGTATGTTTTTTTAATGGACTTCGAGTCTGTCAATAAAGACATTAAAATAGAAACTGCCACTTTTTTATAAAAGACTGTTATACCAATGTTTCCACAGGGGTGACTGGAATCGTATAACTGTCTTTTATAAAAAGTGGCAGTTTCTATTTTAATGTATGTATTGTTGTTTGTGTTGTATGTTTTTTAATGGACTTCGAGTCTGTCAATAAAGATGAATTGAATTACAGTTGAAGTTCAAAAGTGCACCAGCATGTGGCAGCATTGCACTAGAGTACATTCAGGACCACGACCTGGATTGCCATCACTGAAGTTGCAACAGAATCGGTATGACTCAGTGCATGCATCTTTAATGATTTTGCAAAGAAAAATAAAGGTGTAGTATTATTACTTTAACCTACATATTTAAGAAAGAAAGAAAGAAAGAAAAGGAAGATATATTCAATGCTATCTATATATTTTTTTGTATTTCATTTTGGGGTAAACCAGTTGTGCATAAGACATTTTTTTATTCTATACAATATAGGCTACACCTGTAAAGTGCACGGACCCTTCTTCTCCTTTGCACGAGACAACTTTTTATTTCCGGCTGTCTGTCAGAGCGCGAGCTGTCAAACACAACGAGGCGCGAGGGGTTGTGCTCGTGCTGCTAGAGCTCCGTCATTCAGGAAGTCCACACACACCAACTGACAGCACTTCTTCACACAAAGTCACACCGACACATCTCCAGAGTCGGACTAAAAATTATACTGAAGAAGTGAGAAAAACGACGACTTTTTTTTTTTTTTTTTTTACAAAAGGTGAGTTGTTGTTTTTTGTCCTCTCTCTCTCTGTTGTTGTTGTTGTGTCGCTGTCACTGTTTGTTAACGGTTAACAGGCGCTTGCTAGCAAACTGACATGACACTTCCTCTTGTCTCAACGGCTAAGCTACTGAGAGCTAAAGCAGTTAGGAGTTGGATATATTAAATAAACAAGTTGTAAATGACCACCGTCGCCTGGTTTTTCGACGTTGTTCGGGTACATTATTTCAACGCTACTCCACTCAAGAGAGCTGGAGAGCAGCAGCATCAGCTCGCTGCTGTTTTAAGTGCGTAGGTTTGCTTCTTTTTTTTTTTAAGTGCATGTTTGTTGATTGATGTCTTTTTGTGCACCTGCTTCAAAAATCTACGCTGGATACTTGGCTGCTGCTGCTGTGTGTGAACTGACGCTTTCTTTGCAGCATGGTTTCTTCCTCAGGGGGGTGAGTATATGGAGAGCAAAAACACGGGGGTGACAGGTTGTAAATGAAAGTGTACATTTGTTTTTTGAAGCTGACAAGACGGTGGACGCTGTAGTAAACTTGTCCTACGTGTTATTTTGTAGCATTGTCATGCAATTGTAGGCTGCGTGTGTCTGACTGTGGTACCTTCCATTGCAATCCTACATTGTTGTGACTGTGAGTGAGATTTTTTACTATCAACGCACAGTCACAATGGCTTTCGGGTTGAGAGACGGTGTAACGTCCTCTTACACATGAGCCGAACACATTTTTACTACGTTTCTCTGCAGCCGTTGTCTCATGCATCCTTGACACTTTTGTTTTTCGCACGATTTCGCATTCATTTTAATGCAAACACAATCACGTCATTCATATTTTTTTTTAAGTCCTTGCAGGCTGCAAGAGGTTCTTACCTGCATGCATGCATGGATGTGCATGCTTGGTTAAATAACAAGCCCCTTTCAAAGTAAAATGTAGGCTAACATGACGCGCTCGAAATGGCAGATGTAAGATATAGCATGCTGAGCACTAAAACCCAAGCTGACCCAACATGATGTCATCTCGTGTGTGTGTGTGTGTGTGTGTGTGTGTGTGTAGAGCGCATGAGTGAAAGGCGGCAGAACCTGTGTTTGCTAAACTGTGTCATTCAAGATTTATTTTAAGAAGCCTGCCCACGCAGTTTGAGGCAGGGATCACCAGGATTTAATCCCATATTATGACATTTGCACCTGCGTGTCATTCAAATTGATTTATAGTGTATTCTGACTATTCTACTCTAGATGTGCAAAGAAGGGGTTCACACACATTTGTTTCGCAGAATAGTTGACTTGTCTTGAGGTAATGCTGTACCACGGAGTATTAGGGCCACATTGAGGGGGGAAAAAAAAAAATCTGAGATTTCGAGAAAAAAGTCATAATATTATGAGAATAAAGTCATAGGTTTACGAGAAAAAATTCATAATATTATGAGAATAAAGTCATAGGTTTACGAGAAAAAAGTCATAATATTATGAAAATAAAGTAATAAATTTACGAGAAAAAAAGTCGTAATATTGTGAGAATAAAGTCAGAAGTTTACAAGAAAAAAAGTCGCAATATGAGAATAAAGTCAGAAGTTTACGAGAAAAAAAGTCGTAATATTATAAGAATAAAGTCATAGGTTTACGAGAAAAAAGTCGTAATATTATGAGAATAAAGTCATAAATTTACGAGAAAAAAAGTCGTAATATTATGAGAATAAAGTCGTAAGTTTACGAGAAAATAGTCGCAACATTTTGAGAATAAAGTCAGAAGTTTACGAGAAAAAAAGTTGTAATATTGTGAGAATGAAGTCAGAAGTTTACAAGAAAAAAAGTCGTAATATTATGAGACTAAAGTCATAAGTTTACGAGAAAAAAAGTCATACTATGAGAATAAAGTCATAATTTTACGAGAAAAAAAGTTGTAATATTATGAGCATGAAGTCATAAGTTTACGAGAAAAAGTCATAATATAATGAGAATAAAGTCATAAGTTTACGAGAAAAAAAGTCGTAATATTATGAGAATAAAGTCATTAGTTTATGAGAAAAAAAAGCTGTAATATTATGAGACTAAAGTCATAAGTTTACGAGAAAAAAAAGTCGTAATATGAGAATAAAGTCATAAATTTACGAGAAAAAAGGTTGTAATATTATGAGAATAAAGTCATAAGTTTACGAGAAAAAAAGTCATAATATTGAGAGAATAAAGTCAGAAGCTTACGAGAAAAAAGTTTAAGAGAAAAAAAGTCATATAATGAGAATAAAGTCATAAGTTTCCGAGAAAAAAGACGTAATATTATGAGACTAAAGTCATAAGTTTACGAGAAAAAAAGTCATATGAGAATAAAGTCATAATTTTACGAGAAACAAAGTTGTAATATTATGAGAATAAAGTCATAATTTTACGAGACAAAAAGTTGTAATATTATGAGCGCGTAGTCATAAGTTTACGAGAAAAAGTCATAATATAATGAGAATAAAGTCATAAGTTTACGAGAAAAAAAGTCGTAACATTATGAGAATAAAGTCATTAGTTTATGAGAAAAAAAGTCGTAATATTATGAGACTAAAGTCATAAGTTTACGAGATAAAAAGTCGTAATATTATGAGAATAAAGTCATAAATTTACGAGAAAAAAGGTTGTAATATTATGAGAATAAAGTCATAAGTTTACGAGAAAATAGTCGTAATATTGTGAGAATAAAGTCAGAAATTTACGAGAAAAAAAGTCGTAATATTATGAGAATAAAGTCAGAAGTTTACGAGAAAAACAGTCGTAATATTATAAGAATAAAGTCAGAAGTTTACGAGAAAAAAAGTCGTAATATTGTGAGAATAAAGTCATAGGTTTACGAGAAAAAAGTAATAATATTATGAGAATAAAGTAATAAATTTACGAGAAAAAAAGTCGTAATATTATGAGAATAAAGTCATAAGTTTACGAGAAAATAGTCG
>CAKAKR010039879.1:8664-18869 GCA_916700685.1 Adelosebastes latens | reverse complement strand
ATTATGAGAATAAAGTCATTAGTTTATGAGAAAAAAAGTCGTAATATTGAGAGAATAAAGTCAGAAGCTTACGAGAAAAAAGTTTAAGAGAAAAAAAGTCATATAATGAGAATAAAGTCATACGTTTCCGAGAAAAAAGTCGTAATATTATGAGACTAAAGTCATAAGTTTACGAGAAAAAAGTCATATTATGAGAATAAAGTCATAATTTTACGAGAAAAAAGTTGTAATATTATGAGAATAAAGTCATAATTTTACGAGAAAAAAAGTTGTAATATTATGAGCGCGTAGTCATAAGTTTACGAGAAAAAGTCATAATATAATGAGAATAAAGTCATAAGTTTACGAGAAAAAAAGTCGTAACATTATGAGAATAAAGTCATTAGTTTATGAGAAAAAAAGTCGTAATATTATGAGACTAAAGTCATAAGTTTACGAGATAAAAAGTCGTAATATTATGAGAATAAAGTCATAAATTTACGAGAAAAAAGGTTGTAATATTATGAGAATAAAGTCATAAGTTTACGAGAAAAAAAGTCATAATATTGAGAGAATAAAGTCAGAAGTTTACGGGAAAAAAGTCGTGATATTATGAGAATAAAGTCAGAAGTTTACGAGAAAAACAGTCGTATTATGAGAATAAAGTCATAATATTATAAAGTAGTAATTTTACGTGTTATTTTAGAGGGGAAATAGAGCAGCGTGCCGCCTGTGTGAAGTTATACTTTAGTATAGGTTTCACAAATAAGGAAATACTTAATCTTTTGGCACATCAGCACCACATTATCATAAGTATCAGGACCTTGAAAAGATTGTGCAAGAAACTGTGTTTATTCCGAAGAAAGACCCATACGGACACAGAGGAAGTTGCCTCTTTTGTGGAGGAGGAAATTACTGTTTAGTTATGACTTTATTCTCGTAATATCCCGACTTTTTTTTCTTGAAATAGTATGACTTTATTCTCAAAATCTCAGATTTTTTTTCCCTCAATGTAGCCCTAGTACTCCGTCGTAATGCTGAGTAAGAGATCTTTTGAGGGAAACAAGTGAGCTTTACTTTACAAGAGTTTCAGTGACCTACATCAGTTTTGCAGCAGTTCAAAGGGCACAGGACCGTTGTGCAAGTCCTCTGCCTTGTTCACATCACCCGTATCTAGTAGGCTCATTTGCAACAGATTGACCAAGCAACCGAGAGAGGGAACAGAAAGTAACACACTTCCTTATTAGTCATGGCATCTACTGTAGGGCAGTTCAGCGTTTGTGATTTTACGTTGACTGGGCCATTTTCAGGTACCAGGTGTCCCTCTTTACGAGGGACTGCACAGCATTTTTATCCCAGTTGTTGCTGTCCCACATATTGAGACGATGTCCCACATTTTCTAGATTTCAAGAGTCAAACCACTGCAGGACAGACACTTTTCTAAAATCTGGCTTTAATCCAATGGCTGAATATGATCGAAACTACCACAAAGAAAAACAAATGCAACTACAACAAGGACTTTACAAGTGGGTGAAACTGATGGAAGGCGATTCGAGAGTGTTTTGCGAAATTTGCCAGTTGTTTTTCAATTTCAGAGATAAGAGATGTGCCGATTTATGGATACATTCTGGCAAAGCACAGAGATGTTACAAGATAAGGGGCAGAATAGAAATGTTTATTATTTAAGTTAGATAGACATTATATCAAAATGTTGCACTACCTCTCAGCCTTGGTAACGTGTCCCACATTGTCCCACACAAACATACTCTTTGTCCCACATTTGATTTGTCGGGATCTGGTGACCATATTTTCAGGTAAATGTTTCACTCATCCAAGCTGTTGGACTGATACGGAAAGGGTGACTGTGCAGGCTGATAATACACAGGTTATGACGTGCTAAATGTGTTAGCCATATCTAGTTAGTCAAATATAATAATTGATAAGGGACATATAATGTTTTATACTTCTGGTGATTACAATCATATAACACCTTATTTTGAAAACCAGACATAATCATAACGTTTCCTGTCCATAACAGAGTTAGCATACAGCTTTAGCCGTGATGTCTAGCTCTGCTTTTCCTGACAATGTGTGAAACCCAAAGTGTTTCCATACTTTACTCTATGTGTAGTGTTTACCACTTTGGATTTAACATGTGAGGATGCAGGGCATATTAACGCGGACCCTCCGCCTTTTTCTGCTTTGTCGTTTCGGCTCGCTGCGGCCGACTGCGGTTTGTTTTGGTTGACGGATAAGGAACGGATATGACGTCACGTTACTCAGACTACAACAATAAAAGTGGTAACTTCCTTCTACCTCCGCATAGACTCAAATGAAGCAAATATATTGATTCTGGCATTTTAAAATCAATTTCAAAATCGTAAAAAAATGAATCACTTTTTCCCAACACTACTCTATATATAATGTGACAACAAGCTTTCTTTACATGCAGAGGCATAATGCTACCAGTCATGTCTTTTTATAGAGCTGTGTGAGAGATTATTGAGACGTTAGCCAGAGGTCTTCTCATGAATTTGCACAAATCCCTTTGAGTACCAGTGTTGTGTGTGTGGATGTGTGCACGCTGATGGATGCACTGGGAAAGGACACATCAGCTGCTGTTGACAATTGGCTGATGTGGCTGTCAGAGACAGGGGGTGGGTGGGGGTGTGCGCCAGACATGCTCACACTGAGGCCATGTTCACACTAAAGGCAGGATCCCATTTGCACACATGACTAGTTTAAATCGGGTTCAAGATTAGGCTTAAGGCAAATTGTCAGAATACACTTTTTCGGGGGCTGACAACGAGAAGAAATTGTTGTATAAAAAATTCAAGGCTTTGCCGATTATGTCACTTGAACCAATTAAATGATGTCATCATTTGAAACTTCATTTTTTCATCACTGACTCCATGATCAGTCATTTTCCGTCCAGCTCAAAGATGCTGGGATATTTCGCCTCCCAAGACTTCACAAATTTCCTTTTTGTTTTTTGTTCATCTGGTTCTTTGTCAGTTGAATCAATTTGCACATTCGTTTGTGATGTTGACGGGTAACGCGGGTAAACGCACCAACACATGTGCAGCGCTGTCTGGTTTCTGGTCTGGTTTCGGTTACATACCACAAGTGACTCAAATTAATCAAATAAATCTATTCTGGCTTTAAAAAATCGTTTTTCAAAATCGTTAAAAAAACAATCGCAATACATATATGAATAGATTTTTTTTCCCCCGCCCCTAGTATAGAACAGTGTGAAGGACATCTCCCCAAATTTAGTGACCAGATTCAAACCCACATGGTGGCACGTATCCAATATGCTGCAGAGCGTTTGAGTCTGTTATTCTGTTGCTGAGCCTAACCTCTGACCCTGATGAGTGAATTTGTCCTCATGGGAGCTGTAAATTATTACATTAACTTCACAGCTCTGCTCCTTAATCACCAACATTTCTTGTGTCTGCAGAATGCCTGTCTACATGTCATTGTTATAAAGGCTGCAGCAGTTTCTAGCCGCACTGTAAAACAGGCGACAGTAGTTACATTGTTGGTGTGACCTCTATGTGCCTGTTTTAGCTTCTGCTTCACAGCTCTACTAATGTGCTGCGGTGCCTAATGCAATCTCTTGTCAGTCTCAGTTGAATCCTGACTTGTCTAATTTAAGACCAAGCAGAAGGCATACATGCAGGCTTTTGGCCTTACAGAACCTGGGCCTATTTTAATTAGCACTGAAAACTTCGGACAGCCTCCTCTGTCCCTGCTATGACTTAGTAAGTGATGTCTTACCAGTCTGTGACTCTTCCTTCCTCCCCCTCCTCTTGTCGGGGGGTCATGTGGATGTCAAAGTTAACAAGTTTACCTGCTCTGCTGTCGAAGAACCGTGACAGGCCCGCTGGTAGGCATATATGTCTCATAGCTTTCCACCAGCCCTGTAATGAGTTTACTGGCTGTGTGCTAGGTCAGCTCTACATATCTGTAAGACAGCCATTATGATATTTTCCAAAAGTTGGAACCCTTGATGCCAGTAGAGAAAGTCTTGGCAGGTTTTGTTTTGCATCTAGGGCAACCTGTTGAAAGCACCATTGAAAAACCGTACATTTCTCCTCCCTGCTGACTAATCCATCTCAGCATCTTTCACAACTCTCTGCTGAAAGCGATGAACTTTTCCCCACTTCCATGTGATGGAAGCGTGACTTTGGAAGAATATATCAGAGAATTGTCAGTTTAGCCTCTGCTACAGCAGTTTGGTGGTTTATGCCACGGTAGCAGAGTGCATCAAATATTAAAGCGCTGCTGTCAGGCTTAATGTTCTGCAGTTATCTGGTTTAGCATGTCTAATATAGGAATGCTGTCTCAGATGACAAGGAGAATTATGCCCTCACTACCCCCACCTCTCCTCTAATAGCAGATGTGTTAATGCGTACTGCTTTTAATGATGATTTCAAAAGACAGCAAAACTCTGCACTGCTGCAAGATCATGGTCTTGTGAAGCCAGCAAGCGAGAGAACCAGTACAGATATTTGGTAACAGGATTAATCTGCAGTAGCAGTAGTTAAATTAATTACCCAATCATGAGGACTGCATGCACATGCCCATGGTCATCACAGCGGGTGCATCCCTAAGCCTTCTTCTGATGGGCACCAAGGCAGTGTTTGTACCCAAGATAGACTCAACCATCTATCTTCTCAATTTAATTAAATGTGTGAAAAACTTCACTTCCTATGCAAAATGTCTTTTTAATAATCCATCTGGTGGTCCATGTCCATGAAAGCCCAAAAGGCCAAGTCGTAATCAGACACTCTTTCATCTGCATTTACTTCTGGATTTGATGGAAACTGTGTATTTGCACCACTGACCATGATAGGAGTCACAGGGAAAAATGTGAAATGGATCTAGTCATGGCCCAGCAGCTGGTGCAGACCTGAGTCATGGCCTTGGTCTACTGAAAGCAGTCTCGGAGGGGAGGAAGGCACGGCCCAACAGATGTCTCATCAACAAATGCCTCCCTAGTGATTGTGCCACTTCTGCTGTTCACTCGCCACCTCGCACTGCTGAAAATTGTCTTTGTCTGACCAACCAGTTTAGATCTTTGGTAAAGATCCGGCTGTCATCCATTGAAATACATTAAAAGACATTTATTGTGGCATTTTAAATGTAGGCTCGTGTCTGGAGGCACATGCCAGCCTTTATTCACCTGGCAGGTCTAATCTTTTTTTCATTTTTCACACCTTTCATAGGCTCTCTGCTAGCGTGACATCTGGCTTAACTTGTTTACCGCACGCAATACAGATATGTTATATGCCAAAATGCAGAACAGATTGGTAGTTAAACACGTCATTGTATCTTGTGCATTACATTGAGTGTTCTTCCTCTCATTGTTTTCTTCCTCAAGCATACTAAACCCTCTGTCATAAGAGAGGCATTTTGGCAAGTCGGCCTCGCTGGGTGTGGGAGGTTAGCATGAGCGACTTGATTACAACCCTTCATTAGACGCGCGCCTCCAATCCTCTGGCGAGGTTGCAGCTGTGACCATGAGTTTGCCCCCCCTCCCCTTTTTTCAACCCCCATTATGTCCGGCTACATCTGTCTCCAGCTCTCCTGTGAAATCTGCAAGCCTCTTTCTGCTCTTCCATGACTAGGCCAAGCTGAAGTGCTGGGGAATTAAGAGCAGCCATCATCATCACCCAAAGAGACATCACCATTGCTGATGGCTGGCTTGCCTTATCTCTGCCCACCGCCACCCCTCCTGGCTCTAGGGCTTAATTTAGCACAGCAGAATGAAGGAAAGGGTTTAGGCTGGAGTATTTTTAGAACTACATGGTTCACTGTAATAGGCGTCTTTTAAAAAATTGAAAGTGTCATGTCATAGGCCTACAATTTGCGTCCGTTCTGCTGACTCTCCCCTGTATGCAAGCGGCTGGGAAAACTCCAGTATGTGCCGCGCTGCTAGCTTAGCAGAGTGGGGCATGTCAGCAAGGCTTAGGATGCATGATTGTGATGGACACATTTGCTTATGTGAGTGGGGGTGAGGTAATACACTGCACCACACTGCTCTATTTTGGGAGCTTCCTTTGCCTGCCCAAAGCGCTTTTGTGTCTCACAGTTCTACATCATAATTTCTACTCAGCGCCTTTAGAACATGTTTCCGAAACTGCCTTTCATTTCTTTTAAAGTGTCATTGCAGAGCACATTTCACTGGTGTGTTGGTTGAGCGCTTTCATGGCAGCGCATCAGTGGGCACTGTTGCCAATATTGGTATTATTTAATGACTGTTGACAAGCTTTCAGTCCATAGCATTACCAAACGATGCAGGGCTTTTAAGGGTGATGTTGCCTGGCAAGATCGCACTGAACCTTTTTGGTCTGACGTAAATGCTTGATAACTCCTCATCTGTCGGGCTCCCAGAGTATGTGCCAAACCCACCCCATCCCCCCAGTCCCAAGAGAAACTAGGCCTCTGCCCAAGCTCTATGCAGCCCTAATGCTGTGACTGGACTGCCTCCATTGGGTCAAGTGGAGATTTGCCTCTGATGAATCTGGGGGAGATTGTGTTGCGCTCTCACCAGCCAGCAGTGAATCAGGCTAAATGTGACTTAAATTTTTGTATTTTTTAGTTAAGTCTGTGGCTCGGCCTGGCTGAATATGTCTATCACA
The DNA here is from genome assembly GCA_916700685.1 of Adelosebastes latens. Classification (NCBI taxonomy): domain Eukaryota; kingdom Metazoa; phylum Chordata; class Actinopteri; order Perciformes; family Sebastidae; genus Adelosebastes; species Adelosebastes latens. The sequence continues at coordinate 12,243 of CAKAKR010039879.1, read as the reverse complement.
GGATTCCCCACCAATAATTTATAGTTCAAGACAACATCAAGGCTAACAATTTATGGAGGTTGCACGTTTTAACAATTGGACAACTCAGCTATTTTCTTGTATTTCAGCCTCCTCCCATAGTTGCTGCCATTATCTCTGATTCATCAGACAGGATGTGAATGGTGTGTCATATTGCATTAGGGAACATAGGAGTTTCTCATGAGGAAAAAGAAGGCAACAAAGCTACTACTTCTGCCACCCTTTTCTTGCTTAATAGTCCATGCTTGGACAGCTATGTATGCCTTTGTGAACCCAGAGAGCCCGAGGTTGAACTGAACAATTGTCCAATTAAACTGTGACTTGGAGGAAACTCTGCAAGTCAACACCCCGCCCCACTACTCATTCTTGTTCACGTTTCCTCTCTCATCATGCACAAACACAAATGAACCAGATGTGCTGCACTGCAAAGCCAGGAGGCCACGAACCCTGGGGTAATTGCAGAGATGATATCGTCCCAGAGGGCAAGTCAGGAAATGGTTAAATCATCAGGCCGTGAGAGTATCAAAGATGCCGATGCATGCACACGCCCTTCCTGGTTTTTCATAGACAGCATGACCCTTGTCCAGCTATTGTTTCCTGGTGTGATACAGGGGCCATGTCAGATAGGAAAGCCCATTATTCTTTCACCAATTTACAGTAAATGAGCAGGAAGCAGGCCAATAATACTGTCAGATTAGATATCAAGGTTCAAGTTACTGTTCTCACCAATATCTCACAGGCTGGATTTTATTGCTGACACACTTTATGATCACTGTACAGCATGATTAAGCAGTCATTCATTGATTAGCTTTTAAACTGTTGATTGCACCTAAGTCTAGAGGGACACTGGGAATTGAGACTTTTCAGTTGTACAGTAGCATCAGAAAATCCACAGCATTTTGGGAAAATTAAAGAAGCTGGGGCTGAATTCTGATACTTCCTCACACATGACTGTTGTAAGTCTGATCTGTGTTTACTTGTGGTGAGATCAGACTTCACCGCTAAAGTGGAGGATGTAGTGATAGTGAAAATATACTGGAAGGAACTGGTGACTGCTCTCCAATCACTGTTCCATTTCCCAAAGAGCCGGGTTGTTGAGAGGTTGCAGAAGTTAATAGATCCCACCAGGATCAGCAAGCCTGAAGCAACAGTGAATATTTGAAATGAAGGGAAAACAGCAGAATAAATAAAGAAGTGCAGGCAGCAGGGTGATCTAGTTGTTGGACTGCCACTGTTCTTTAAATATGAAACCTGGCTCGTTCCTATAACATCTATTTTTCTACATGTCTCTCAGAGTGAAAAACTGAACTTCTCAGCCAGTAAACTAATAAATACAAAACAATCAATTTGAAGAAGCCACTGTCGGCTCACCAAACCATTTTGTCATGATTTTTGTGACATTGTGTTGACCAACCAACTTTTTAATTGATGAAAAAGACTTATCAATAAATAATTAAACTGATCATTAGTTGCAGCCCTATTGAAGATTTCCCTGTCTTTTGTGACTGGGGGTTGGTTGAAGAAGATTATAAGGTTTATTTCATGTCTGGGACAATCACTCATATGCATATAGGGAAGACTTTTACACAACAAGACAAGTTGTACTGATAGCATGGTTGCATTGGAGGATCAGCAGGTTACTTTACAGTAAGTGCTGGTACAGGAAGGGGGACCTTTATTTGACATAGCCTGGCCTATCCCAGCCAAAGTGTTGCCTGTAGTCAGGTCTGTTTTTATTGGGTAGTTGTTTAACAAAACTCATCAATACTTCAGTGCCTGGGGTTTTAAAGACCCGACGCTTTGGCTACAGTTGGCATATTGATGCACATTGATTTTTGTTTATGTAATTGGCCTGACCATCTCTCACACATACCCACTCTAAAGGCCTTTTTTAGACCAAACACGCATAATTTGTGCAAATAAATAACACGTAAATTAAAAAATTCAATCCCATCTATCTCTGAGCCTATCCACACCGAATCTGAAACTATCGTATTTCGCAATGCAATGGGTAACTAATAATTTTTGCTCACAGGATCAATAGATTTTCGGAAGTCAATGTCATAACTCTGTTTATGGATGGAACTGATTGCTGCTAGACTGCCCCGTTACAGGTGTGTGCCAGCTGGCAAGTCGCTCTCTGTGTGTGTGAGGGAGAGAGAAGGTGGACTATTTCATGCAATGTTCCTGCAAGTTATTTAGTAATAATAATTACAATGTCAACGTTATGAATGAAACTCTGATGCTTCAAACTATCTGGTACAGCCTTATTATTATTATTATTATTGTTAGCCTATTATTGTTATTACCAGCAATTGAAGCATATGAACTCACTGTCTTTCCTTGAGAAATCCACAGAGCCCTGGAGGTAAGCTGACCATTATGAACTGACTATAAAGCCTTGTATTAAAGGCCATGTATCACGTATAATAAACACATGCGCTGTATATGATCCAATCCAGTCATGAATGATGAAAACCAGTGCAGTAAGCTCAGCATTTACACACGTTACAATAACATGCTTCATAGGAAATGCGACCACATGTAACAAACCTGCACACTTGGAATAATAACGAGCCCGTCTCCAGTGCATAGAGTTGAGTGTGGGTTTAATATAGTAAAAACAACTTATGCATCAATGATTGTGTGACAGTGCGAAACTTAAATTTTCGGTGGAATGCACAGAACGCAAATATTTGTTTCAGCCTTGGTGTGAAAGGTTTGAACGCGAAAAATCGCCAACGAGTATTTCATATTTCCGTTTGCGTCCCCGGTGTGAAAAGGCCTTGAGCGTAGAATTAGCAAACATGTCGTTTAGTTTAGTGACTTGTATTAAACCACATTACTATAATGTTGGTGTTCCTTTACTAAGTCATATGTGTGGGTAAAATCTATCCTCCACAGGGCAGATATTTTATTTTTTACTCACCCTCTCTTTTTTTGTGTGTGTAAAAGAGGCTTGGATGAATCAGTAGATCTAAAAGAGGAAGGGGGAGGCTAAGTTCTGAGCCTGAATTAATTCCCAAACTAATTGCGGGCAGACTTTACAGGGGATAAAAAGCTGAAATGCTAAGTCCTAAAACCCATGGGCCCTCTCCCACTCTGTGTAAACCTCAGTGATGATGTACATAATTTATACTGTCAGTGTATATTTGAAAAAGAAGAAGAGGAAGAGGCAAAGCACAAGGGAAATGACTCAGTGGCCTAGATGCATATTTCCTTTTTGGGGTTTCCTCTGCTAAATTTCCTCCCTCTATCTTTCTCTTTCATTTTGGCTGATCATTCTCTCTTTTCTTTGTAAGAGGCAGAGTAGCGGAAAGGGTTGTAGGTTAGCATGCTTAGGCTTCTCTTGCTGTGTCGCATCCATTGAGGTGTGATGGCTAGATGAGTCAAATTACTCACCACCTTACTTCTCAAGTGCTGTGATGATCAAGCCATTTCCGTGTCGACTTTGACACTGATCAAATGAGAACAATTGAGGAAATGTGTCATGTTAGCATTCAGTGAGCAAGGTGAGGTTTGTGGTATTTTTCTCTGGAAGCATTTGAAGACTTTGACACC